>PVIU01024359.1:0-25622 GCA_004026605.1 Ondatra zibethicus
AGTCCCAAGAATAATTTTAATGAAAATAATGTTCCAACCCCAATTTTTGGAGTGCTTCTGTTGGGTCCAATTTATGGACTTGGAAAAGAGAAGTTCAGCATCATTTTCTTCCAGTGTGACAAGCCAGCTTGTCTTTTGACTCCTTTGGAGATTTTTAGCTTGGGGGCTGAAAGGGCAAAAATGCCCAGGCTTCCTTTCAGCAGCAACCACTCTGTGGTTTTCTCTTTCGAGTTTCCTTCACTTCAGACTAAGCACGGTATCAATTTCTTCCTCTTCCAGCAATGCCATTTCCTTTCTTTCTGGCTCAGTTATCATTTGTGGGATCAGGTAACCTAAGATAAAAAGTTTATCACACGCATTCTTCAAGCCAAAAGTGATTTATATGTGCGTTTTTGAAAGAGTAGATCAACCTACAGGCAGCGGGCAGAACCTCATGGGAGTTTTAACCAATGAAATCTGACAGGGAGACAATGGACCAGAAATTAATGTGGAAGTTTTCAAGAAGGATGCTAGAAGATGAAGACAGCTTTGTCAGGAGGTCACAGAAGCACAGAAGAGGTTTAAATAAGAAAGGTTCTGACAGGCCAAAAACAGGATTTTTTTTTTAAACTACAGAGCAGAAGGCCTCAGTCTGATGCAAAACATATAAATTCAGTTCAGAGAAGTTAAGAAACCTTCACTCATGGTGAATTGTCCTATATTTTTTTGCAGTTTAGTGGTCAAATACAGTCCAAGACAGTCCAACATATATCCACTTATACTTAATAAATAATTATATTTCATGAGAGATCAGTATACAATGAGATAATCTATATAACCAGACAGGGTAGGCAGTCCCAGTGGGTTATAATCTTAAAGACATCCTCTCTGAATTTAGTCTTGAAGCCTCATTGGCTGAAACATAGATAGTATGTATATTTGAAAGACAATAGACAGCAACACTGGCTACATGTATCCTTATACTAATGGCCTGCCATATACTGCTAATGCATAATGTAATAAAAGGAACTCGGATAGAAATTAACCCGAGAAGAAAAGTCTACGCTAGTCAGCACAAATGTCAGAAGTGTATGTCCCTGTGCCAGACAAACTCACTGTCAGTAAAGACCCTGTTGATAAAGTTCTAACATTAAGCAAGGAAGGATCTGACACTCCTGTTGTATGAGCCCAACCATCCAGCAATTACTAAATAGAAATTGAATAAAAGTATTATTTCATTTGTAAAGAAAATATGTAAAACCAAGCTCAATAATGTTGAGGTCAGGAATTTTTTTTTAGGTTTCTACTACTAGCACGCTTAACACTATAAAAATATATGAATGATATAGAACAATGGTTTGCAATATTAATTATCAGAAGAGCTAATTAGAAAAGTGTTAAGTAACTCCTAAAATCTGAAGTAGTAAGTGTATCTCAGTTACACAAAGAGGGTGAACACAAAGTAATTTTTCCTGTTATTTTTTCAAGATTGCAGAATAGACAGAATAGATGAAAAACCTCAACCCTTGACTTTATAGTAATATTATTGAATTTTATCAGTTCCCATATTTAGAAACATAACAATTTTATATCTTTGATAAAGAATAATATGACAAAAATAATAAAAAGAATTCAACAAGTTCAGTCAAATTTCTTAAAATTGTCAATCATGTAAATGCAATATTTGATATAATGTGTGTAATTTGTATCAGAAATAATAATGCTTATGATAATGTCTTAAAATAAGTTGTGTGGCATTTATGTGACATAATAAATGATTAAAAACCCATGATTCCTATTATGTAGAATTTACAGGCATCAGAGGTTGGGCATAACCCATCACTGTGACATAACACCTACAGAGGTCAACCTAAAGAATAAAGATTTATTTTGAATCACAGGTTCAGAAGTTTCTATGTTTAATTACTTAGTTCCTTTGTTTCTAGGTGAGGGTAAGGCAGAGACACATGATAAGGAGAATGATGGGGAAAGCTGCTCACAACATGGTAGCCAGAAAGGAGTGGAGGAGAGGAAGAAAGAAAAGATAAAAGATTTGGTAGATAGCTTGATCATTGAATTATAGCTGCAAATAAATGAGAAATAATTCTACTTTAATAAGTATGTGGCTAAGAACACTACAGTTCATCAATTATTGCTCATTCCTTAATCACTTCTATGCTTTGAGAGACAGGTGGCTGAATTCTGTTCACAGGCACATGGGAAGAAGTGGATTTTTCTATTTCCTGGTCTAGCTCCTAAAATCTGCTGTTTGGTCTTAGAATAATCTAAAGCTTTGAGGATCAACATCTCCTAACTAATAATGAACCATCTTATTAACTTTTGAGTTAAAAATTTACTTCTATAATAATAGCCTAATAAGATTTGAGAGTTGTTGAATACGACAGCTGACCAGTCCTTCGTAGTAAGGTGCCTTGAGCCTATTATTTCTATCTAATATTCAATGAAAAACAAACACTGGTTTATTTTCTACATGTCAGGATTACAACAAAAGAGACACTAAATTCATAAGGGGAGACAATGGCAGAGAAAATGATTTCCCCCTACACACAGATACATTGCTGTTCACATTCTCTTGTAACTGAAAGAGAAAAAAAAAGTGTTCATTTCAATAAATAAAAAATTGCTGCTCAGAAGGTGTTCTATAAAGTTAATTTTGGTGACTGAAATAGATATAGTAACCTTAGCCTCCTAAAACCATGACAAGGGAATAATTTATTCAAAGAAACTCTCACCACCAGGGGCTTACATATAGAGGACTAGTTACATACTCCATTTTCTTATCACCATCTGTTTATTAATTATTATTTACTAATAAGCATAAACATAAATAGTAGGAATTTTAAATGAGCACTCATTAACTTCCTCTAGACTGAGCATGCAATGTCATTTTAGAATATACATATTACACATGATCAAATGTTTCTTTGTGCAATTTTATGTTAATTATGAAACTTAGAATTAACCATGTTGAATAATTATTAACATATTCAATTCATTGCTAGTATCATTTATACTTTTATACTGAGGACTACATTCCAGAGAGAAAAGCCTCATTACATCCAAATATCATTTATGTGCTTTGAGCCTGAGCATTTAAAATATCAGAAAAAATTAACATATTCAAAAGCAATTTTGAACCTGCACTAATAAAAATAATGAGGAAAAACAAAAATCTCCATTATTTTTCTAAACCTAAATCATGCTGTATTTTAGACATTTTTTAAAAAGTGCATATAAAAAATAAGTGCAGAGACTATATTTTCTATTTAAGATGTGGAACATTAATTAAGATAATAGTTATAAAATAAGGACTTTGTAATACATTATTGATATACAATGTATTCCCAATGAGAAAATGCTTTCTTGGTATTTCTTTTTAAAAATAAATAACTTTGATAAATAGTATGATAAAGATTATTAAAGAATGTGAATCTTAACCTTGGTATTTACAGCGGCCAGACTATGAGTAGACTCCAGCTTTTCCATTAGCTTCTAGAAAGATTACAGATGAGAAAACATGGTTTAGAAAACATTATATATATAAATTTTTTTCTTTTGTCAAGACAGGGTTTCTCTGTAAAACAGCCCTGGCTGTTCATACATACAAAATCGCTATTTCGCCTTAGAAAGAAAATAGCTCTGGTCGTTATTCATAAGCAAAGGTGCAACGTTCAGGAACAATCATGAGTAATGGGGAAATCTATAGGAAGAAATTTCTAGTTAGGATGAAGTAGAAAAATGATTTTGACTATCAAATCTCAATGTCTTACCCCTTGACCCAGAAGGTTCCATCTGCGTTGAAGATGATGAAGTCGAATATAGGTTGATGTGTTGTGAACACAGCCTAGGTGACAGACGACATTGAAGCACAGATTAGATGGCCATGAGGGCTGCATCTGCTTCTTACATTGTTTTGTTTTTAAAATAAGGAAAACCACCAAGTTACTTTTGATCACAAAAAGTCAGTGTCAACTGTTGTCATGTGATTTATCCTGGAAACCTAGAGTTGGAAATACTTGTGTTTATAGATTTTTTAAGTTAATAAATTTTAGAGACTTAGCATGTAAATGAGGCTTAATGGTATAGTTACACAATCAATCTACTTCAAGGAACTCAGTGTCTCATAGTTAACTATATTTTAGTAGGAACTGACCGAACAGATGTGTTTTTATTTATCTGTATCCTCAGCTAAAAGTACAATAATTATTTTTATTAACTTAAAAAATTTTGAGATATTACTATATTACATCATTCCCCCTCCTTTCCTCACTCTGAATCTAATCATAGTATATCCTTTCATTTGCTTTTTCAAATGCAAATCCCCTTTTTTGTTAATTGTTATTGCATGCATACATGTGTATTTGTAGACATATATACTCCTAGATACAACCCTCTCAGACTGTCTAATGTTACTTGTATGCATGTTTTCAGGGCTGACCGTGTGGTATTGGATGACTAATAGTGTTCTTGTTCCTGGGAACGAGTATTTCACTCTCAGTATTCCTTGAACAAGTACAGCCAAGGATATGCTAAAGTGGATGTGGTAAAGACCATAAATTCTCAACCCTACACAAAGTAATTCTCCTTTATGCTCACATCAGATCCATCCCTCTTCCCCTGGTCCAGAGTGCTAAGTGTCTTTACAGGAGAGTGTTCATCTGCTTTCCTCTTAAGTGATGGATTCATAGACCTGCCTGCTTACCCATATTTCTCACTGAAGAAGACGGACTTTAAAACACTACCATTTTGTTTCAACTAGGGGTATGCTAATTCAAGAGCTCCTCTTGTAAGTCTGATAAGTCAGGCTTTCTCATGTCTAAAGCTACTAAAAGTATGCTTTGTGGAAACTATCCCTTGCATTGTAGGGCCTTCATCAGCATTTTTCTGCCAGGTAGATATCTCTAGCAATCCTCCAACCCCACGATGATTATAAAAAAATAGTTTCTAACTTCATTAACTCTCTGAGAAAGAAGAAAAAACTACCTTAATTGAAAAGTGACAACTTATAATCTATGAGGGATCAAATTTCCCCACCATACTTTGCCTACCAGATGCTGATCCCAATAGCATCTCACAGTACTATCCCCTACCTCATTCTCAAAGTTACAACACAATGTTATTTATAGCTAAACCTCACTAACCAGCTAGCTTCCTAAGTAGATAACTGCAATTCATGTGCGTGCTTTCAGCTTCTGGAGAAGCTGTTAAAGAAGCAGGAAGATTCGTAGCTAAAGCGGTTAGAGATAGTGCTTCAACAAATGACTCCAGTGGATGAAAACATGAAGCTACAAGCAGAGATGAATTTGGTGTGTGTCGGGGGGTGCACACTGGCTAGTCTGCAAAACTTAAAGGACAGATTAAAATATTGTTTTAAGCTTGCTGCTTGTTGTGATTTGAATGAAACGGGTCCCTATAGGCTCAGGAGGTGGCATTACTGGAGGTGTGGCCTTGTTGGAGGAAGTGTGTCACTGACATGTGGGCTTTGAGGTTTCAGAAGCTCAAGTCAGACCTAGCAGCTTCTTCTCTCTTCATGCTGCCTTTGGATTGGATCTGGATGTGAAACTTTTAGTCACCTCTCCAGCAGCATGTCTGCCTGAGTATCATCATGCTTCCTGCCATGATAACAACAGGCTAAATCTCTGAACTATAAGCCAGTCCCAATTTAATGGTTTCGTCAATAATAATAGCTGTCATGGCAATGGTGTTTCTTCACAGCAATAGAAACCCTAACTATGACACTACCAGTCTTGCCTATGATAATAAACAATATTGGAAAGGCTCGAGTCTGTAGATAACTTACTTTGCTGAATGATGGAGCAGGGGGAAGGTGATAAGCTTAATGATACTGTAAGAATTCCGTTCAGCCTTCAATAAAAACCTGTAACTCCCACAGGTATCTTACATGTATGGGATATGAGTATATGTGACTGGGAGTAAACATGAGGGAAAAAATAGTATCTCATTCTATTTACAAGCTTTTGCAGACAGCTATATAAATAGCAAATAAATCTCAATCTTCAAAATGAGCACCAGAATAGCCATGAATTGAATGCTTCAGAGGGAAGATTATAAATGCTCACTCCTCTCCCAAATCACAATAGCAACAGACAGATTAGCATCAATGGGGCTCCATGTAGATTTCATTTAATTAAAAAATTGTGTCACACTTACTTACCCAGTTTGTGTTTGTATATATGCCATATGTGCATTTATGTGTTAGCTCATGTGGAGCACATGTGCTGAGGATAGAGAACAATAGGAAACAGTTCTTTCCTTTTACCTGTTGATACCCCCAAGAGATAAGAGAGGTGTCAATTTTTTCATTCCACCTGTAGGTAACGCGTTTTGAACACAGATTATCAGGCTAGAGGGAAAGTGCCTTAACCTACTGCATTATCTTGTGTACCTGAAATAATGAAATAAAAGCCTGAGTAATTCTCCTGAATATATCCAGAAATACAGGTAATATTCAGTGTATCATTTTACACATATTAAGACATTTTTATATATAACATATGTATGTAGATAACTATATAGAGATGTGTATGTGTGTGTTCCATGGTATTTTATAGTTTTTACTAAGAATATCACTGTTACAGTATCAAGAGGCAATTCTTAAGATATGTATTTCCTTCCATCTCCATTTTCCTTGTATATATATTTCTATTGGAGCACTTAGATCAGTGGCTTTCATCCTGTGGTATCACAACTCCCCAGGTTGAAGGACCCTTTCACAGTTTTGCCTAAGACCATCAGAAAGCACAGATATTTACATTATGATTCATAACACTAGTGAAATTACAATTATGAAGTAGCAACAAAAATAATTTTATGGTTGGTGTCACGACAGCATGAAAAACTCTATTGAAGTGTCCCAGCATTAGGAAGGTTGAGAACCACTGCTTTAGATCATCAGAATAAGTAATGCCACAAAAATGACCTCCCTTCTGTAATGGAAAGTAATTGGAGATGAGGATAATCTTCCTGATGAGGGCTAAATCTTCCTGATCTCAAGTCACTAAATCCTAGCATACTGATCGGCACACAGTTGGAATTTAGTGTATGCAAACCAAAAGAGTAAGATGGAAAAAGATGGTTGTCATTCCAGTTTTCGAGATGGAAATTACATTCATAAAAAATGTGTTTTTATGACATTATTCCACTAATTTAAAGGCTGTAGAGATTGCTATGAAAGAGCTGAAGAAATGGTCCAACCATTAAAGGCTAAGGCTCATGCCCCAGAAGATGAGCGATTATTTTTAAAAATAAGAGGGAAATAAGTGAATAAAGCTATAATACCTATTAATTATATGGTCCTATATTTAATATGCTTATATAATTTTTATACATTTGTGTTTAAGTTGGAGTTGTTGTAGAAACAAATTATTCCCCCTGGTCCTGTGCTCAGTAGCAGATAATGATGCCTCTTGCATGCAATAGTAGCTGCAGATGAGAAAACAGGAATGTGCTTGCAGGTGTTCATCACCACATGTGTGCCAAGTTTGTTAGTGTGTGCTATGAGAAAAAAATGAAGAAAAATGCATTTCCCTTATTAGTAACACCTCATAAAACGCTGTTCTGTTGCTCGGGCAGAGTGGCTCTCAAATATTTGTAGTGCCAGATCATTGCCTTTCCTGTAGTTACCAGTTGTTGGCCCCGAGGAACATTTTCATGTACTGAGTCGCATGCTTTATCTTTTATCTCCAGCCAGAACTTTCCTTCTTTAATCACTGTGGGTTTTGTGTGGGGGGTAGAGTGTTGTTGTTGGATTGCTACATTTTTAAAATGTTCCTTTTTAATTGAGGGTGCTGTGGGTCACGGTTGGGATTAGTCCCCTCTGAACCTCTTCCAAACTGTCTGGGCTTAGATGCCTCAGAATTAAGTCAGGATCCAGGTGTGGGCTTCTTAGAATTTCAGAGCCACTGTCAGTCTGTAATGAGATGCGATATGTCTCCATTTGTCACCTAGGAGAAGCTGGAGAAAATGTCTCACCACACCATGGTAGGTTGAAGCATGTCACCTTGACTCTCATTGTCATTTTAAGTCAAATTTCAGCTGTCAACAAGCTAGTACGTCTGTTAGTATTAAATTGCTTTCTCATAAATGTTGTTATGTTATGCAGCCTAGTTAGTTATGGGTGTGCAATAAATTATCCAACATCTAGTTTCTTAAAATAGTCATTTTGCATGGGATTCAAAGATGAGAAATTGAAGGAGAGATCAGTTTACTTTTTGTTGTTGTTGGTGTTTTGTTTTGTTTTTTCCCTGAATCCAGTGACTCATACTGAGGTAGACCTCAGCAATCCATTTTGAAGACAGTGTCTTCGCTCAAACATTGGAGCCAATATATCTTCCTCCCTGACCTTATTTCTTATGCCGTACTGCTGTTTTAATGACTTCAGATTATTATAGCTGTTCCTCCGGGGAGGGTTTGGATGCTTTTAGTCAGTAGTAATTGTGAAAAAAGTACAGAGAAAGCTCAGTAATTGATGCCCACTTTCCAGACTGACACGTGGCAGTCACAGAGGCAAGATTACTCCAAACATGACAGTCTACGGTCAGCCGCATTATTGATGGAGTAAACCAGTGGGAAAAGAACGAACCAGGCTTCTACTATGCCTTCATGAACTGAAAGATGGTTTCTTGTAAATACAATTAGTTTGATTTATTTTGCTTCCCAACAACTAGCAGTTAACAGAAAGAGGACAAATGATAGTTGAGATATGAATCATCTCCCTCTAGTTAAAACCCCGAGAGAAAACACTTTTTGCTTCATTTGTTTTGCCTTTAATTTTTTCTTGATTATTCTTTCTGTTTATCATAGAGTCATTTCCTGTTCATTTCCTTTCTGAATGCAACTTCATGCATCATATACATGATGAAGTTCTTCAGTACTCAAGAGCTATATCAAAATCTTATTCCCTAGACACATTGTGCTCTACCTCTGCGGCATCCATAGAGGAGAGTCAAGCAGTGTTGGCCTGTGTAATCAATTGGAACTGCAAATAAAGTTGTCATCTTTCCATTCTGGGTAGAAAGAATCCACCAGGAGGAGTGAGAAATCGAACATACTGGGTCCTAATACATATCATGCTTAAGTAAGAAAACCTCACATCAATACATGATTCAAAAAAACGGCAGAGGGATATTTCCTGGTTTTCTAGATGAAGCACGTAAAAATTATAATGCATCACACATGGGAGGCACAAAAGAAATAACCTCTTTAAGTCCTTTATATGTATATATCATTAAATTTGTCATTATACCATTACTTTTATTAAGATATATCTTTAAATACTATTTATTAATGTGGAAAAAGATATTAGAATGTTAAATAGAACTGAACCTTCACAAAATGTAACCTATTAAATATAAATAAAAGAAATAAGAAAACTTAAAAATGCTGCCAACACATTTCTTCTGGAAAGATCGGTTTAAACAACACACAGAGTTAAATGAAAAAGCTAGAAAGATTGTTCTAAGAAAAAAATTGCCAATTTTTCAGGTCTAAAATTTAACAGAAAACACACAGATTTGCTGATCCTCAAATAAGCTGCATATAAACTCATACACCTGGGTATGCAGAATGAAAGTCATGCTTTGATGGCAAGGACAAAGATCCTGACAATTTGGAAAAAATCACTTTTGGAAAAAAATTATGTTGATGACACATTTAACATCAACAAAAAAATTGCACTAATATTTTCAGAGCACCTGGAGAAATTATGTTTTTAGTAGAACTTTCATTTTATGTTAATTCAAATTTGAGAAATAAACACTGGTGGCATTTACCTATGAATTTTCTATTGTTAGGATATATATACCCTCACAGAAAAACCTGTGGTAACTGTGATAGTTGATATTGGGTCTGTCACCTTGGACACTTTCGGGAAGATAAAACCTCAACTGATGAATTATCTGCATCAGATTGGTCCATGGGTGTATAGGGTAAGGCATTTTCTTAAGTGCTACTTGCTGTTTGTAGACTCACTACCCCTAAACAGGTATATCTGGGATTTAAGAAAATTATAGCTAAATATGAGCTGAAGAAAGCAGTGCCCTTTCATGGTCACTCCTTCAGGTTCAGCTTGAGAGGCTGACCTGATTTTCCTCAATGATGAAAAACTTCTTGCAAAAGACAACAGCAAGGGAATCGATTGATATATACCTAACCTTAGTCATTGTTATTTCAGTGAGTAAGGCACACTTACAGAGAAAACAACTTGCTTAAAGTAAACATAGGAAAAGCTGAAAATGTCTATATCTTCCTGGTTTGGGGAAAGGACCTAATAATAATTGAAGATGAGAGTATCAAGGTAATTTTTTATTTTGCTTTGATTTTCTTCCAAAATCCAGAACTATAGCATAAACAAAACAAAACCTAGAGTGTTGCTGACATCAAGATGTCCCAGAATTTTGCTGCTGAAAGATCATTGAGCATTTCTTGACATTTATTATTGCAGGGAACTTCTGGCTCCTGATCAGATAAAGACAATATGGAGGAGTTCTTCTGTTTAATTTACAAACAAAACAAAACAAAACCATTATTTCTAATGAGGTTCACGAGGAAAGGATGCAAAAGGAGCCCTTTCTTAGACTCTCTGCCAAAACAACTAGAGCTCGACAGTCCAGAGAAGCGAGTAAATAGTTACTCAGCAATGAAACCTTCTTTCCTTATAGAAAAGGAATGTAGCCAATGGAATCAAGAGGAGAGATGATATCAGAAAAATCAGGGATGTAGTCTCAGATGGATTGTTCTCTTGCTCTTGTCTTGAAAACTAAAGAATATGACTCAACAATACATGAAAAACCCTAGAATAAATGCAACTTGGGGAAGAAAACAGTTGAGGAATTTGCAAGAGAGACTCAAGGAAAATATTTGCTTGAAAATGGTTGTGGTATTTTGGGTATGATTAAAATAGAATATGTAGCAGAGTTTTACTTTTATAAGGATGAATTAATAAAGGGTCATAGATCTCTGCTGTGTGAATACAGGGAATATGGGTTTTTATAAGTCTTTTTAGTCCATTACAAATATTGACCATAAAGTTTTTGTGCATATATGATAATATAGACACCCAGAAACATAATAACGTTGTAATTGTAGTTAAGACACAAATATCAATGCAACATTAACATCCTCATCTGGAAAATGAGAATGTAGGAACACTATATGAAAGAACTATTGGAAGAAAAAGGTATAGTGTGCATCTGTGATTGTTGTGGCACTGCCACTATAGACATATATAGATCCAGCCTGGATGTCCCATCACCTATGATTGGACAATGAGTGTGTGTTATACATACTTGATGCAATTTTATCCAACCAGAATCAAAATTAAATTACATTACTTGCAAGGAAATGGTTTCCTGGATCCCCGGGGATCACCATGGTAAGCATCACGTGTTTAATTTCATGTGCACAAACATCATATATACTTATACATATACACATACATGTATATAAATAAGTATACATATACACAAAACATATGACATACAAACCAAAGGAGGAGAGATATATGGAAGGAAGAACAATTAGTGGCAATAGAATGAAAGGGTAAGAGAGAATAGCAAAGGTGATTACGTGCAAGGCACAAGGATGTGACTATATGAAAATCAAGTCATAAAGACTCAGTACTTTTTAAACATTTCCTTATTATTTTTATGTGTATGCCTGTGTGAGTTTATGTGTACCATGGCCATAGAAGTGCCTTAGAGGACAAAAGAAGGCTTTAGATCCCTTGGAACTGGAGTAATATGTGGTTGTGAGCTACCTGCCATGTGGATTCTGTGAACCAAACCTGAATCCTCTTAACCATTGAGCCATCTCTCCAGCTCCAAGACCCACTTAATTCTATGCCAACTAAAATATTAATTGATAAAAGTAAAGCTAAAAAAAATGAGAAAACTCAATGTAACCCATGAGCACAATACAAATAATGCTGACTAATAATACTCTCAGTGTCAGCTGACACACACAGGCACACATCCATACACATCCATACACTCATGCATGCACCGTTAGAGTCATGGACATTTCACTACTAGAGATTATCTCAGAAACTCTCTGGTAACATATCTCACATGATGTTATTTATGAGGGAATCTAGTTACAGATAAGGAATGCCTCATCCCATACAGTTGAAAGTCTATCATCATCTAATTTTTAAATTAAGATATAGTTGAGAAATAATATTCATATATATAGATATATTTATGGTGTAAAGTAAAATGTTTGATATCTCCATCATGGCAATGGTGACATAATTAAATCACGTACTACAACCTCACACATAGATTAACTTTTGAATATTTAAAACATGAGTTCTTTTTCCATGTGCCTTTTAGTAATTTAGTAATCAGCCATATTTCTTGAGACTTATTTATTTAGTCTTTATTTTTTTAATGATGGCTTTACTATAAAAAGAGAGCTTTTCAGAATACTGGAATCTATTGGTAATGGGGCACATCTAAGAGATGACCAGAGTGAAGGAGTTTTGGTGGCCTTACAGATGGTACCCAGAAGGAACTATACTGTGACCTAGAAGACTGCTCCAGAGTTCCCAGATCTTATTGTGATACTCTGACCATCACTCCACAATACTTAAGGCCAGTTGTGTTTTTCTATATTTCTAAACCAGTATTCCCTTGTGCCTCAGTTTTGTACACTGGACAGAAGCAATTTACTTCCTTCAAAACAAACCCATAACTCACTGAGACATCTGCAACTCCAAGATTTCTGAGTAGCTTACAATGTGTTAATAATTAATATTTTCTTTTTAAGTCTAAACACTTACTTTTACAGTCTCTTACTTTACTGATTTTAAGCTTCCCTTTGCTTCTTTAGATCATGGAAGAGTGAGATGGTTTTCCAGCTACACATTTTGTGCCCACCTGTCTTCCTGGGAATTGCTGGGAATTCTTGGCTTTCTGTTGAATTGACAACATTTTTTCTCATGGAGATTTATGAACTAGGCTGTCTTTTTTCCAGTTTGCCGCACAGGTGACATTTTGTGCTGACCTCTGCTCAAAAGGCTGCACTGATGCTGGACATCACATATGTGTGCTCCTCTCCACATCGTACCTGTGCAAACCTTGTGTGAAACTTTCCATTGTGTAAAAAGAGGCTCCAGAGATGACAGTTGCTGCTTTATAATGGGATTGCAGATAAACAAAGGCAGAGTGATCAAAATAGGAGTGTAAGAACTCTATCTGGCAGTCCCATCAAATAACTGTACATCATTAAGAAGAGAAGGGGAAAATTACTATTTTTAAGCAAGTACAAAATGTATTATTGTGGAGACTGGTAGAATATAAGCAAGCCAGAAATTCATGGCATCCCCAGGAGCTCACACATAACTAAATCATGCTTCAGATTAACGTATTGGTCAGTTCAAAGGTTAGACAAACAGCCGCTTCTCAAGGAGACACAGTACAAAGCTGAACTGTTCATTGGAAAGTCTGTAAAAGGCTCAGAAGATTCCCAGAGGACTCTCTGTTATTTGTTTCTGATTGGGAGATTTCCAAAACTGACTCCATGCTACTGATGACCTTTCTAGCTAGGGCAGGAGGGTGAAACTCTGGAGCCAGGGTGATTTCACCAGTCTCTGGGAAAGAAATGGAAAGAAAGAAAGAAAGAAAGAAAGAAAGAAAGAAAGAAAGAAAGAAAGAAAGAAAGAAAGAAAGAAAGAAAGGGAGGAAGGAAGAAAGAGAGAGAGAGAGAGAGAGAGAGAAGAAGAAGAAGGGAAAAAAGTACTCACCCTCACACATAACTTGCCTTTAGTGACTCCAAGTTTATAGAGAAACTTAGACTTCAGAGGACTGGAGGATGCTGGAGAAGACTGCCCACTCAGTCACTCACTCATTTCTGCAGACATGTAAAATACTTTAAAAAAGCAAACCTTTCAGGGGTGTGGTGTGGAAGATTTAGGTTTGAAATAATTAAAACCAAGTAACATTAGGAATAAACTACATCGTTATTTAATATCTACTGTCACTTTTTTGATGACTTTGAATACTTGAACTGAATCACTACTAATAAGTTAGCTCTTCTTTTTAAAAATGTCATTCATTATTTCACAATTTTATATATTTATTCAGTGTTCATTGATCAATGTCTCCTTGTTACTTTTTCTTATCCCCTTGTAAAATGAAAACAAATTTTTAAAAGAGAAGCACACAGACCAAGAGATAATTTAGATTGGAGTCGTAGATCAGGACATAATGTGTGTTTGAATATGAATGTATTAAAGTGAGCAGTATTCATAAGCAGGTCACAGAAAGATCAACAGAGTATCTTCAGATGTCCAGGGAGATTCTTCAGAGCATGTCATCATGGCTGACTACCCTTATTTACTAAGAAGATGCTGATCAGCAGCGATTAGTTACATTCTCATGCTTTTTTACTGTGCTAGCCTGCAAGGCTCTTTTGGATTTCTATGTTGCACTAAGGTTAATATAAACCTTCCTGGACATTGCTACATTTCTACTCAATCATTCGATATTAACTGAGAGCAAAGGGAAATAATTGAGCATTTATTAGAAACAAGAGTACCCAATGTTAGAAGAGAGGACTCAGGTTAGTTATCAGATGTGTCCTCTGTATAAGGAGATGAACACAGATATCATTAACCCCAGGAGCCTCTGCTGTTGTCCTTTTTATACATTAAACATGGAAATTCATTAGTGTGGTTGTTATAATTTATTTGAAAATATGTTCATGCCCTCTTTATAGTAGAGTGCAGACATAGAAATAAGTACTCTCACTTTATCAGATTATTATTTAATTGCTAGTTTGTTGTCTGTGGAAAGAAATGCAGATGGCTTGAGAAGTTAACTGAGACACAAGATTGGTCCTGATAGAGAATTTAGATTAGATGAAGGGTGACTGTTAGTTGAAAATACCTTAAAATGGAACTCATACAGACTGGAGAACAATGGAGTCTATGCTAAAAACAGGAAAGTGAAGGTAAAATGCAGTCTGAAATAATGAGGGTAATGAACTAAATAATTAATAGTCAGTAACATTTTCACTCAGTAGAGAAAGAAACCTGAAATTTGGAAATTTACATAGACCTCGAGAGACTTTTGAGATTCACAAATGTATATATTAAAAGAGGATGATTAAAATTATACTTCAAGGGATTGGAGAGATGACTTAGCCATTAAGAATTCCCATTACCCTGGCATAGAACTGGAGTTCAGTTCCCAGCACACAAATCAGACCACTCCAAATCTATAAACACCTACAAGAGGATTCAATGCCTCTGACTTCCATGAGTACCTCATGCACACACAGCATTACACAGAACGGACATAAATGCATAAACATAATTTAAAATTATAAGAATAAATAATTTTTTGAGGACTAAAAAAATGGGTCAAGAGCAAAAGCTCACATTTGTAATGGAGTAGGTTCATTTTATCATTTGCTACTTGAGGTCCAAATGGAAAGAAAACACACGACCAGAGTTATCTGAGTCTGAGAATGGTCACAGCAGAAGATCAAGGGATTATATTTGGTCAACATATAAGCTAGGGCTGTGTGGATGACGAGGTTTCCAAAGCCAAGGAGGAAGGAAACTAAAATCAGAAGGGCTCTTATCTTTCAGAGATATGGATTGAGACCAGTGAACAGGAAGAGCAGATCCTGTTGTGGTTGGTGAGAAAGAGGAACTCCCAAGAAGAAGTTCAAAAAAGCATAGTAGAAAGGATACTGGGAGGGCGATCAGGACTGTGGAATAAGGCTGACTTGGGTATGAAATGCAATAGTAGAAGAAAGCCTGTATCACTTACATGAACTTACTCTTGCTCATTAGCTTGTCTTCTAGATGATGAAAGTCAAGTATTGGGGGTTTCCTAAATAAATGTAAAACTGGTTCTTTCAGTAAATTATGCCTGTATGAGCAGCATGCTCTGTGCTAAGTTTTTGTGATGCAATCATACATTTGGGCACCGTGCATGAGCTGTGTTCTGTCTGCCTGACGCGAGCTGCTATGAAATGGATATGAGTTCCATGGAGTGGGAAACTCACCTCAAGTTTCTAGAAATGTCCTCAGGAGCAACACTCAAGGTTATAATGAAGAATCAAGCACAACCAGATACTGAAATAATAAAGAAATTTAATTTGGGTAACTGGCTCTTGACTTTTGCGTCTCAACCCTTTGAGAATAAGGATGTATAGCCATTCTTCTTTATCTCCATACTGCTACTATTACTGCCTACCTCATAGTTTTTCAGTTTATGAGAGTATTGTAACATAGTTCCAAATCAGAAGATATATTGTGACTTGGAAATAGCCAGATTCTACTTCTTGCATTTATCTATTTTTGTTGTTGTTTATTTGATTTTAGTTGAAGCCAAATATGTGGTAGACTTTCAGCACTGTCAATGCAAATATGAGTGAGACAAAGTTACTTCTGTCAAAATTATTTGGTTGGAGAATACATGCGGTTAATATAGCTAAAGAAACCTGGAAAATATGAAGTCTGACTTAAAACTCACCAAAGCTATTGAATCACTTCTGCAAAGTCAAGTTTAAAAAGGGTGGAGAGATACTATGAAAACATGCCGAAGCAAGCTATGGACGGTGGGATATGGCAGCCATGATGAAATTGTGCTCAAAAGACATGGTGAATTGCCATAATACTAGGTTAATTGATGTATGTGTAGTGTATAACAGTTTAGATAAATAGTTTCAAACAAACAGATTGCAGAATTCCTCCATGGAAAAAGCAGATTCCACAGATTTTGATAAAGTCTTGGAGTGTATTGATTGGCCACTCTAGTGACTCATTACTCAGGTAGACTTGGTTCCCAGTTCTATCTTTTATAATATTGAAATAGCAGTTTTCTTTTTCTGAAAAACTCTGGATTGGACTGGAAATGTGGATAATTATGAAGGTAACTGAATATGCTAGGCGGACCTCAAGTATAAGGGAATTTAGCTTGATACATTTTAGTGCAAATCATATTCCAATGATTTCATCTTGGTCAGAATGAATACATTCCCCCCCCCATAATGCGCCTTTTTCTTATATAATAGTTTGAAAGTAGATCTGATGGTTAAATATAAGGAAGGGCAATGACATTTCATTTTTGTAGAAGCCAGAAAGAAAACACTCTCCGATGAGTGACTGGATGGTCTTATTACAGAATGCAAAAGAGGAAAGAGAGTCATCAGGATTAATTATTCATGCTTTATTTTTCCCAGGTGTAAAGGGAAGACCTGTACTTTATATCATAATTTCCTTTATTACAATAGCCTATGCTCTGGTAGGGAACTTATCCCTTAGTTTTTTTACTTAAGATGTATAGTATTAGTATAATTCTAGAGTTGAAAATATTACAGAAGTAATTTCTGGCATCTCAATTAGAAATTTATATTTCCTTCATACTCTAAGAACTAAATTTTTTAAGACAGAAAAGATGACATTGAACCCAGGGTCTCACTTATGTTGGTGAGCACTCCACTACTCAGCTGTGTCCACAGCCTAGAGTCTTTTTATTTTAATACTAGTTTACCTTTAAAAATTTTCACAATCAACAATAAAATGATAAGTATTCAATATTTTTAATTTTATCACATCTCCTAATATTTTTCTTCTGAGTTTTAGCAAGTGAATCTATATTTACATAAATAAGCAATATAAGATTAAATCCAAGTAATCAAGAAAGGCCTTGTCAAATTATGCATTCTCTCTCTTCTGAATAGGTTAGTGTCTGGCAGAAATGCTCAGAGTTCTTAGGGCTCCAGAAAACATTAATGATTAACTTAAGGAAGCACACAGTGAGACACGTTGGAGCCAACTATACAAAGTCAAAGAACTACACTCGATTCCATGGGACATGTTGATAAGTTTCAGAAATCTTAATAGTCTTCTAATCTGTGCTTCTATTTGTTTGTGAATTTGATGGAACATGAAGTAATTGTGCTCTTATCTGTGGAGGATTTTGCTATGATCTTGAGAAGAAAAATAATGATCCAAGATTCTAAGTACATCAATGAAAAAGAACAACGTGAAAACCAAAAGAGGTTGTGTGTGCTGTCTCCCTGGCAGCTTGTCAGAATAAATTTTTTTTAACTTCTTTAACAATGTACCTTGTCTTGGTGAACAGAAAGAATTCTAAGTTTTCATGTTAGCAGTGGTAAAGAAGTTGAGCATCAACCACAGAGCCACTGAAGTGATGTTGCTGTGTGTCACGGTGTCAATATAGCAACCTAATAGTAAATTTATCTTCTAACATTCAGGTTAGAAACAGTCTAACAGAAACTGGCTTTGGAGGTGTTCCGGATAGAGTACAATGGGAAAATGCTTTTCTAGCTTAAGCGAGACCACATGTCTTAGTTCCATTGCTAGCTCAGAACAAAAGAAAGTGTCAAAGAAAGGGAGGGGAGAATAAGAAGAAGGGAGAAAGAAAAATTTTAAATGAAATTATCTTTTGGTATGATACAAGAATCAGAAAATAAGGAAATGCTTCTGCAGCAACTGTCTTATTTACATAGTAAAATGATATGACGTGGAAGGCCTGCATTTGACATATGTATTCCAACATGCATTTAAAATTCGATTGCCTAGAATTGGGCACAATGTGGAAATCATAAAGAGGTTAGTTTCAATGGCTTCATCTATACTGCAACTCCTTCATCTGTGGCTGAGGGAACGTGGTAGAAGGAAAGGGCAGAACTATTGTACGAGACAGCACAGCCTGAAGACTAAGGCAGTCCCTCATAGAAAGGGCTGTTAAACAAGACCTGAACAACTGCACATGAGTTAATAGACAAGCTAACATGGAAGAGGGAAATCTCACAGGGGTACATCCCTAGACAAGAAACTACAGGCAACTGATCACTGTTGAGAGAGTGATAGTGTCACTGAGGTAGTCCAATAAAAAATAGTAAGCCCTGAAACAATATATAATGATAATAAAACAACTCAGAAGGTCATATTTATATATTTGTAATTTACACACACACACACATATATATATAATGATAATAATCAGAATGGTGGTATCAGTTTGAGAGTGGGGGTACACAGGAGTTGAAGGAAGCTGATTTGGAAGGGACTAAGGAAAAAATGAAGGGATGAAATGGTGCAATTATATTTTAACTAAAACATATTAAAATCTATTATAGATTCCACAGAAGGCAAACTATGGTTAAATTTTTCTACATTTCAATTTTAAACATATTTTCAAAAATGTATAACACAAGGCTAGTTGCATGCTTTTAATCCCAGCATTTTCAAAGCAGACGAAGGTGTATCTCTCTGAGTTTGAGGCCAGCACTGTTTATATCATGAGTTCCAGGTCAGCCAGGAATAGAGAGTGCGAGATCCTGTCTCAAAACAAACCCCCCTCTCCCGCCACACACAAAAACCAACAAGATTAGTTAACATACAGGCAGTGATTGATATCGTAATTCATGAATCACTTGAACTTCTTTTTGTGTTATGCTGTCGTAAGTATAATTTTTAATTTTGTCAAACTATTTAGTAATTAAAGAAAAATCCCATTTATATCGGATACCAAAACCAGCAGCATGAGTAGAAGAGATCAGAAACCATTGGTGTATTAATTCCTAGTCAACTCAGAATCAATTTCCTTGGCATCGCAAGGTAAGCTTTGATTTAAGAGTACCCTCAGCAGCAGAGCCAGGAGCATGAGTCTCAGCTATATCTGGAGTGACTGATTTGTGCTCTGTACATTAATGGAAAAGGAAAAAGTAAATTCATTACAGGCTACACTTTCACAGTTGACAGCAAGTTTCTTTCTTTTTTAATCAATAGAGTGTCCAGTATGAAACCTGCTCCTGTTCTTGCTCTCCACAGAATGAATCAGGAAAGAAGGCTAGCAAGAGAGTTCTCTGTGCTCTGAACATCAACACTCACTGTGGATAGCAGCCCAGCAGGCTGGCCTATTGGCGAGGCTGCAAACCCTCCACGACTCTCACTGCTAAGGTCTGAAGATAAAACAAGCTGGAAGTCTCATCCCCTTCCAAACTCCAGAGAGTAGTTCTGTTGTCATTTGTTCTTCGTGTCCAGAAAAATGAGCTAGGCCGTTGTGGGGTCAAATCAGCAAATAGGCACAAATGCTGCACTTACCTGAATCTGTTGACAGCGATGGCAAAGCCAGTTCACCTTCAAAACACCGAAAGTTCTCACCTCCATGAGTGCAGCAATAATGAAGATATTTGAGTAACGGCCTGGAAAGCAAGCATTGAAAGGTTTGCCAAGGAGAATTAGGGTTGCAACCAAAATTCCAGTAATTTCATTCACACTTTATTTTTCCCTAATGCCTACCCTAAACGCAAAATCTATTGGTTAGATAAGAATTAATACAGTAATCTATAATTAAATATTTTCCTTAAAGTACTAAAGTGTCATAGGAATGATGGGCTCATTTATCTTTTATTATTATTATTATTATATAAGAAGATAACTCGGTGGGGTGATTAACATTCTAAAGCAACAAATGATCACGTTACTACTAGGTCCTGACTTACTTACTATTAAGTCTCAGAGGTAAAAACACTTTGAGCCACAGTGAAACTCCATCCTCCTGTACTTAGCTTTGGCTCCACCTAAGGTAGAGCTTGTCTGGTGCCCTGCTGTTTGGAAATGACCCAAAGGCAGAAGTGAAAGATGAGGTTTCAGCAGGAGGGCCCAAGTATCTCTGAGGATTTGCCCTGTGATGCAGAGAGGCCTGCCTGGGGCTTACACTTTCCAAAGGAGACTTCCCTGTTAGTCTTGAATAATTGTGACTGTTGGAGTCTTGCGTCCTTAGATGCTGGTGGGGGTTTCAACAGCGAATACAGACTGTTGACTCTGGATAGCAAACCTGGAAAATTTTAGGAGCAGGCAAAAATCATGTGGGTTCTTGAAAGACATAACTCAGACATGCAAAATATATTTTCTCTGACATTCCTTGCTCTCTTGTTCTCATACTTTATTTATTTCTCTCTTAGAAGAAATCAGGAGTTGCATGCACTAAAACTGAGTCTCAAATGTTTATTCCCCAAATTTACTTTCCTTATTTGTCCTTAGCAGAAAGATGATACAAGAGAAACGTTATGGAATTTTCACTCTTCCAAAGAATTTAACCATGACCATGCACATATAAGGGGAAAGGGAACCAACAAGAGAGGAGGAAGGAGTATAGTGGAAAGGAGGGAGGGTTGGAGGATGAATAAACCAACTGCTCTGTGTGTGTGTGTGTGTGTGTGTGTGTGTGTGTGTGTGTGAATATGCATGAGAATGTTGTAATGAGATCTATTTCTTTTTACACTAACTATAAACATTAATAATAATCACAAAAATGTTTTTCAAAGAAGTAGAAATTGAGATGCTCTAAATCAGTGGTTGTCCTGCTTTTTAAAGCTGGTGCTATGTTTATGCTGCAGATGATCATGTGGAGGCTTGGAAGTCTCTGAGAACCTAAGCTCTGATAGTGAGGCCGTTATGCTATGGTGAACTACAGCATTTGTTCTTCGAATACAGGTTTATGATTGTGAAATACATTTAGAAGATAACTCCTTTAGAGATGCTCATCTCTAACTAAATGAAGTATCAGTGTACTGGGAAGAGGAAAAGTCATTTTGTACAGTAAAAGGTGCCAAAGCGACCCCTCCATTTAAACACAGGATGGGAACTTGACTTTGCAGCTAAGCAAGTTACTGATATATGATCAGCTAGAGCCCAGCCAGCAGGAGGCTGTCAACCCCTCCCAGAGGTTGCCAGACTTGAAGGGAATCTATTTTCTCTTTCAAAATTTTTGTATAAGAGATGATAGGCTTTTTCTCATACTGAAATGTTAAATCAAGCCACCTTCTTTGATTCATTTGCTATACTTGTGGTCTTTGTTTAGCATGATTTTATCTAAGCCTTAGTATCTCTA
Source organism: Ondatra zibethicus (assembly GCA_004026605.1). Taxonomy (NCBI): domain Eukaryota; kingdom Metazoa; phylum Chordata; class Mammalia; order Rodentia; family Cricetidae; genus Ondatra; species Ondatra zibethicus. Next base: position 21,900 of record PVIU01024359.1, read on the forward strand.
TTAACGTCTACTTGGAGAAGGTGCATCCAACATTTGGGTAATTTTACCAGCAAAGATCTGCTTTATGTCTTTTCGTTCTGGCTTTCATTTCCTCTCTCACTCATCTTCTTGTCCTGCTGTTAAACCCCACACTAGTTTAGTCAGGGATTCAAACCATTGCTCTCCTTTGAAGTACTTGCTAGTTGGTGACATGTGTGAATCATCGTGTTCTTTTTTTAAAATCGTCCTCATGATGAGACATAACCTCTCTTGAAGTGAACAGTGAGTTAGTATTTCATAGAAGAACCATTTCTCAAAATCGGGAACAATAAATTTCTAATCTGTAGTAATCACACCTCCCCACGTATCGTCCTTTGCAATCAATATTTACTTTGAAAGGCACAAAGCTCAAGATAGTCTTTCATTTGTGGGTTTGTTTATTTTTTGTCTTTTCTCTGCGCATATAAACCTAGCACAAGTATATAGATCAGAAGACAACCTCAGGTGTCAGTCCTGACCTTCAACTTGTTTTAGACAGAAGTTTTTTTTTTTTTTTTCTGTTCATTACTGTCTGTGCCAGGGTAGCTAAACTGAGTGTTCCTAGGGATATTCCCATCTCTGATCTCCATCTCACTGGGGAAATACTGTGATTTCAGATACACACCATCATTACTGGCTCTCTTGATTTCTAGGAATTCAAATTCAGATCATTCCAGTTACATGGCGAACTTGTTATCCACTGAGCCGTATCTCCAGTTCTTCATATATCCCAATCAGTTTTGTGTACACTGATAAAAAGTACTCTAAAATTCCATGGGTGGTGCTTGTAGTGTGCTGTTCCTTCTTCCAAGGTTTAAACAAAATGCTTTCACTATTACAATATTTTCTATGATACTTGCAATATAAACTTTTACCTTTGGAGCATACTTATATAAAACCATTAAAGCAACATCACTGTGGGTATCAAACCTTCCAAATGCACAAAACAAAAACACTGTCACTGAGCTAAAAAATAACTAGTGGTTTTTTTGCTTGTTTTGAGTGGTTAGTACACATGGGAACTCTGCGGAGTGTCAGAGCCAGACCAGGGCTTGGAGCTCTTCCATGTTTGATGTGTAATTTAAATAAGACAATAGCTGAAGAATGTCTACAATAGCATCTAGAACATTTGCTGCTTAATACCGTTAATTGGGTTTTGAATTGGTTCTCCAGAGGATTCCGATACAGTGAGTAGAACTATTATTATTAAATGCTAAAATGCTACAGATATGGGAAGAATGAGAGGCAGTCTACATAGTTCAACATTTGCCATGGATATTATTTCTGTTGATGCTAATATTCTGCCCGCTCACTTGGAATGCAGAAGGGATTTTCAAATGTAGGTCCCAGAAGTAAAAAGGATGTGGGCAAGGACTATGAAGAGAAGTTTGGAAGGACTATAGGAGAGGAAAAGGAGAATGTTAACTGTGTTTGGTAAGCACTTAAAAGTGAAGAATTACAGCCGTATTGATTCAAAAGCATATCAGAGTGATACTTGTTCAAGTTCCTATTATCGTGTGAACCTTCTGTGATCTCATACATATGGCTTAATATTGCTAGGAAACAATTCCTCCTGTTTGAAATAGAGATGTAGCTATATCTGTCTCCCAAGATATCTATGTGAATAAGTGAGAAAATATGTCTAAGTGCCTTTAAACAGCACCTACCTGTTTGTAGGTATTAAAGATAAACTAGTAATACAAATTACCTACAGGGCTCATAACAGCTCTTAAAGAAAGACACAATTCCTCCAGTTTTACAGAAATAAATAGGGCTTAGTGTCAAAGAAAATGTAGGAGTTCAACCATTACACCATTTATCTCCATACTTTCCTGCTACCCTGATATGAAGAACGTCTAGAAAAAAAACCCAAAATCTATTATTTATTACTTTATTACCATTATATGCATAATTTGAGTTTGAAATTGATAGAACAGTGATTAAATATACGACCTTTTAAGACAGAAGGTTGCACTCAAATCCAGCCCTTCTGTTTGAGATCTCTGTGATGCTGGAAGACTTACCGAAACCCCCAGTTCTCTGGTGTCTTCATGTCTATGCTGATATAATAACAGTGTTCACTCTTAGGTCTTCTAATGCAGATGCAGTATGCTAATGTGTGAAAGTTGAGCAGAACTGACTTACACTACACACAATTATCAAGCATCCTTAATGCAAAGTGCTCACTATTAGTATTTTTGGTGTTTGCTCTGAGTGAAGTCTTTGCTGAGCCTCTGAAGAGCAACTGGGACACGTTACAGTTTAAAGTTAGCCCATAAGTCATGTTGAGGACCATCAGAGGTGGGTCTCAGATAAAGATGGATGTCAAACTTGAGTTTGTCCCTCTGTATGTTTGCAAGTTTTGTGTCCACTACAAAGATATTAGTGCTTTAATATGCTCTCGCATTCATCCTACTGCAAATTGTTTGAAGGACAAAAATAATTAATAGAAGCAGCTTTGAACCTAAATTCTGTCTGACAAATAGTTGTTTCATGAGTCTACTCAAGCAATTTCCCTCAAATTGGAAATGTATTCCAGGAATGACTTACACGGTCTCCTGGTAGCTGCCTCCTTGATGATGGACTGGAAATGACTAGCTAGGTCTTCTGGAAACTTGGGGGATTTAGTACATGGGTGCAAAGAGGTCCAGCTGGTCGGCTAAAAGCTACCACACGAAGAGGAAGGAACCTGGTTAGTACTCCTCATCAACTCAGATCATGAAACCCAATATGGACAAGTTCAACAGAAACACCCGGGTTAATGTTCCAGAATCTGACAGTGCCCCAGTACCTCCATGTCCTAAGCACAGGACAGATGATGCTTGTCTCTTAAAACTGAAGAGCGGAAGGGGAGTTGATAGAAATGAACAGGAAAAGCATTTTCTCAGGCCAAAAGAGTCACCAGAATTGGGACCTGAAACTTGAGAACACTAAACACAATTGGGAGAACTGGTTTGCTGATGCATGATCTCAGTCACTCCAGCTGGAATATTCTTGTATTGGCAGAAACACATTGGACAGGAACACAAGAAATAGTAGTAAACAAATGCAAGATTATAAACTCAGGTGGAGAGGGAAAATACGCAGCAGGTGTAGCTTTAGTGCTATCCAGTTTTGACCCCAAAATGCATGCTCGGGTACAGACCTATAAATGATTGAATTATATCAGCCAGATTTCAGACAATGACACAGCCGGTAACTATCATACAGATATACGCACCAACAGTGGAAGCAGAGGAGGATATCATCAACAGTTTTACACAGATCTACAGAATGAGGTCAGCAGGGCACATAAGAATGGCATACTAATCATGGGTAACTTCAATGCAAGAGTGGGATCTGGAGAAAATGGACTATAGTGCATTGGAACATGTAGATTTGGACAAAGGAATGATATAGGGGGAATGACTGCTTGACCTCTGCTAAGCAGATGATTTGTGCATATCCAACACAAAATTCAAGCAGGCAAACCAACAAGATGCTGGACATAGGAATCCCCTGACAAACATACATACAGCCAAATTGACTACATTCTGGTCAGCAGGAAACTCTCATCTAGCATCCGAACGGTTGTTAATTTCCTAGTGCTGATGGTCAGATCATCAACTTCTTACAACCAACATTCAACTGAAACTTAAGAGAGGCATGCCAGGCAAGATGACCCTAAAGTTGTTTGATCGCAAACAACTGATGAACCCAGCTGTA
>PVIU01024360.1:0-25652 GCA_004026605.1 Ondatra zibethicus
TTCTGTTTCTATAATTCCTTTGGCTTGTGTTTTCTTTATTTTTTCTGTCTCAGTTTTCAAGTCCTGAATAGTTTCTGTTATATGTTTGAGTTCTTTTTCTTGGTTTTCTTTAAGTGATTTGCCGATATCTTCCAATTTTTTGTTTGTTTTTTCTTCCGTTTCTTTAAGGTAATTTCTCATTTCATCTTTAAGAATTTCAGATATTCTCTTGATGTTATTTTTTAGATCATTTTCTTCTGGGTCATCCATATTTTTGTTCAGGTCTTGCTTTTGTAAGGTCTTTAGGTTTCACTGGTATTGTGTTGCTCTTTGTAGTGTAGCTTGTGATCTTACCTTTTCTACTCATCTTTTCCTCTAATAGGTGTGGTTGGTGCTGTTTGAGATTCTGTTGAATAATCTTCTAGGTGCCAGTGATTGCAAAGGTTAGATGGTTGTTTCTCGTGGTACAGTCAGTGTCACAGTTCTAGTTACCCCATTGGTTATTCCTGTTCCATGAGGTAGCTCAGTGTTCCTGTGCTTTGGTCTGCTCCCTTGGAGTTTGCTGTCTCAAGCCTACTTTGGTCTAGGCTGCTGGTTTTGATCTGTTTCTGTAAATCTTGGTCTGGATCTCCTCTTGCAGAATTGCCTGGCTTGGAGTTAGACCTGTTCTAGTGGAGATCGCTGACTCTGGATCTGGTCACTGGTTCAATCCTGATCCGCTTGTGTCCTGGGACTGGGTTTGCTCCGGACTTGTGCTCCTGGTGAAGCTTGTTCTCTCTGTGTCTTAGGTAACTGGTTCAGTCCCACTCTGGTTCTGGTGGAGGTCTCAGACTCTGACTCAGGCCATTGTCAATCCTGGTCTGCCAGTGTCCCAGGACTGGGTTGGCTCCCAGGGCTGGATTTCCTCCTGGCTTCTGCTCCCGGTGCAGCTTGTTTCCCCCCGCTTTTTTTTTTTTTTTTTTTTGGCTTTTCAAGTGAGAGTTTCTCTATAGCTTTGGAGCCTGTCCTGTAGACCAGGCTGGCCTTGAACTCATGGAGATCTGCCTTTCCTTCCAAGTGCTGTGCCACCACCACCCAGCAACTTTTTTCATTTACTGATTATTTGAAACAATCTCTTTGTTATTTCTTGTTTGTTTTTTGAGGCATGCTCACTATGTAGACAAAACTGGCCTTGAACTCACAGAGTCTTGAAAAAAATAAATAAAATAAAAGAACTCACAGAGATGCTGCTGCCTCTACCTCCCAAGTGCTGGGATCATGGTATGTGTCACCAAGCCCAGCAGAGACAGTCTTTCTTTGTAACCCTGCCTGACCTGGAACTTCTTAGGTAGACCAGGCTAGCCTGGAGCTCACTACAATCCTCTTGCTTTGCCCTCTCAAGTGCTAGCATTCCAAGCCTGCACATTTAAAGTATAGATGGGTTTTTCTTTGGGTCACCAGCTCATAAAAAATGATACAGAGACTTATTATTAATCATATTATATTATTATATATTACATTATTATATAATAATATATTATATTATTAATCATAAGCTCGGCCTTAGCATTGGCTTGTCCCACTAGCCCTCATAACTTAAATTAACCCATTGACTTTCTGTCACGTTGCATTACGTCTCTTTTATCTTATACCTCCTGCTTTCTCTCCACCTGGATGGCAAGTCTGCCTTTCTTTTTCCCAGAGTCCTCACTGTTCCTGGAAGTCCCTCCTTATCTCTTCCTGCCTAGCTGTTGGCCGTTCATCTCTTTATTAAACCAATCCTAGTGATATATCTTTACATAGTGTACAAATATCCCACAACACCAAAGGGTCTTTTAACTTATTTGTCTCAAGCATTCTATCACAGGCAGGAGAAAACTAATTCACTGACAAACTGGGACAAAGCATTGAAAGCCAGGCATGGACACACACACACACACACACACACACACACACACACACACCTGTAATCTCAGCACTTGGTAGGCACATGTTAGGCAGTCAGGGTTTTGAGGTTGTGCTTAGCTGCATAGTAGTTTGAGGCCAGTCTGGGCTACACAAGACCCTGTCTCAATAAAACAAAGCAAATCAACAATAAACATGAAAGCATTGGGCCCTGAGACACTGTGATCCAAGGACTAGATGACTTGGTTATTCCTTCTTAACTTCATGACTCTTTCTGCCCCCACCCCAATGTCATCCTGTGTGTTTGTTGCTTGCTTCTGTCAAAGGGAGTCTGACAGACATTGCAGTCCCACCTCCCTTTGTTCTGAGTAACCAGTCTCGTCAGACTAAAACTGAGCTTCCACAGATGGGATAAGACACAGCCACCAGCTACTTCAGAGATAAAAAATGTCCCCATGTTGGTGTAGGTGTTTGCTAGCCAGGTTAGGGTTCTGGTTCACTCTTTCTGCTAAAAAAGAACTTACCCTGTGGAACCACCTTTGTTTTGTCCATGTGTGCCTTGTGTGACATGGAGATCATTGAGTCCCAACACTACGACGGAGTGCCCTGCAGCAGAACAGCTGTTTCAATGACTGTCACTTAGTTCTAGTCCCGTGCATCTAAATGGCCACTTGCTGGGCTGGGGGTGTAGCTCAGTCAAGTTAGTATCTGGGTGCCATTCTCAGAACCCCAAGTAAACAGATTAATTAAATTTAAAAATAAGTGTTTGCAATTTACAAGGAATTTCTTTTTTTATTTTTTGGTTTTTCGAGGCAGGGTTTCTCTGTAGCTTTGGAGCCTGTCCTGGAACTAGCTCTTGTAGACCAGACTGGCCTCGAACTCACAGAGATCTGCTCGCCTCTGCCTCCCTAGTGCTGGGATTAAACGCGTGAGCCACCACTGCCTGGTGTGGAATTTAATTTTTTTAAACATATATTTATTACATGTGGGAGATGGGGGCCTGTCTGTCAGTCAGAGGGCAGTTTCGGGGAGTCAATTTTTACCTTCTACTGTGTGCGTTTCAGGGATTGAATTCAAGTTATCAGACTTGGCAGCAAGCGTCTTCCTCTCCCAAGCCATCTCACTGACCCTATTATCCTTTTCTTCCCAGTGTATCCCTGTGTAGCCTTGGCTAGCCTGGAATTCCTCTGCAGACCCTACAGAGATCCGCCTGCCACTGCCTCCCGGGTACTGTGGTTAAAAGCACGTGCTGCCACACACAGCAGCATCCCTCACCTTTCAACATGTGATGAAGAGATGAAAAAAAAAAAAAACTGGAGGCTGGACAGTGGTGGTGCACGCCTTTAATCCCAGCAGGTGCATCTCTGAGTCTGAGGCCAGCCTGGTCTACAGAGTGAGTTCCAGGACAGCCAGGGCAGTTCCACAGAGAAACCTTGTCTTGAAAAAACAAAAACCAAAACCCCTGGATGCCAAGCCTAAGAAATGGTGTTGCCACACTCAGGGTGGATGGTCCCACACATCCCATCATAGTTAACAATTGGAACACCGCCTCAGAGACATACTACAGGCCTCATCTAGACAATTTCCCCGGGGGATTCTAGTGCCAGGTGACAACTGAAACCAACAGTCCCTTGTCCTGCACCCCAGATCTTGCTGTTATCTGGACTTATTTCACCCTAGGTCTCCCCAGATCCCAAGGATACATGCTTCTTTTAGAACCTTGCCTGCAGTGGTTTGGTCATGGACTCTGTCACTGAGGCGGCTCCTGTCTGGCGTGTTTTCTGCCTCCTCCTCTGCCTTTCCAGTTGATCCCACCTGTCACAGTCACCTGGAAGGGCCCACCCCAGTGCATTCTAGTTCTCCACCCACTGACCTTTCTGATAACTCGCTTCCTACCTGGGTCCTCCAGCCAAAGGAACCTCCACGCACCCTCCCCCTTTTCCCTCATCAGCACAGCAGGCTGGCACCCCAGTGTTCTGCTTTGCTGTTCTTACTGACCTGGGCCACAGGATCCGGCTCACAACCCAGGTTATCCCTTGGCACTTTTAGGAGCTCACGTGATATCCTAGCCACTATCTTATTTCCCAGAGAACTCCCTCAGACGTCCAGCTCTTCCCACGCCCTGCCCCTCGGGCCCAGTGCATGTGCCCACCTTGCCCATTATAGAAACAACAGAGAGGAAGCCCCTCCAATTCTTCCAGCCTCCACACCCAGCCCTCATGTCTTTCCTCAGTCTTAGGAAATCTTGGACACAAAGACATCCTTACCCCCCAGGTGCTGGGGCGACCACTGCTGCCCCACACTAACTCTTAATCTCGATTCTTCATTTTATTCTTTATTTTGTTTTATCATTTTGTTTTGGAAGATTGGGCATTAAAATTAATTGTCCTTATCTGGATCAGGGGCCTGGTGTGTTTAATTCAAGCCCTCCCCAGTCACACTACAAAGGCAGAGGGGTTCTCCTGACAGCTTTGATCTATCGCTAATAATTTAGGGTAATTTAGGGTTTCAGCCTAGGTCCCCTCAGTCCTACCAGCACGTGAGAATGTAAGTGTCCTCTGCCGGTCTCCAATGGGGCAACCATGATCTCATTTTGTGTCCTTAGAGAGCATTGTTTGTCACCCTGTCACTGGTGGTCATGGCCTGGGCCAGGCGTTTCCAGATTCTTGGTCTGGAACTAAAACAAAGGCCCAAACAGACTTGGAAAAGGAGCTTTTATTCTAAAGTGAAGCAATAGTACAGATCAGAATGTCCTGCCAAGGATGTGGGATGGTCTTCTGTATATGTGCTGCTTTTATTGGTTGCTGAATAAAACTCTTAGCCAATAGCTCAGCAGAGTAAAGTCAGGCAGGAAATCTGAACAGATATATATATAATATAATATAATATAATATAATATAATATAATATAATATAATATAATATAATATATACACACATAAAGAGAGTAGACATGGTCAAAGAGACACCAGGTAGCTGCAGAAGGAGACAGATGCCAGAAATTTAGCTGTAAACCACAGCCTCCTGGAGACACACAGATGAATAGAAATGGGTTAATTTAAGACGTAAGAGCTAGCTGGGAATATGCCTGAGCCATTGGTCAAACAGTGTTGTAATTAATAAAGTTTCTGTGTTCGTTTGTGACTGAATGGCTGCGGGACAAGGTAGGATAGGCACCTCTGTCTACAGTCAAATGTTGATGATGGGCCCAAGAGGGAGAGAGCACTGTGGGGCTTCCCTGACTATGGTTTGTGACTTCTCACAGCGTTTGTGAGAAGTAGGAGTTTGGTTACTAGCAGTTCAATTTGTGTGGGCCTCTATTTTAATGGACAATTTTTAAATCATACAATCTTCTCACTGCTGAGATTGTCCTTTCCCATGATACATTTTATTTTAATCATGTGCATGTCCAGTTATACATAATCATAAAATAGTGAATAGCTTTCCCTAAAAGTTAATTCAGAGGATACAGTTTGCCTTACTGTGCACGTATCCTAAACATCTCAGGCTGTAACTACACACTGTCCGTCTCTCCTAGATGTGTTCCGTGATGTGTTTGAATAGAAATGGGACATTATCAAGGGGTTGCTAGGAAGAGTAACTATTTCCATTGTTTAAAGCAGGTATATGGTTCAGCTTGATGTAGATGGGCGTTCCAGGTTGCCAACAGGTTGCTAAGTGCATTGTTAGGAGCTGGTATGTTCATAGCCGAAGCCAAGGATAGCTCCAGGTTGCTAAGATATTCACTATGCTTGCTGGTCTCAGACTCGGTAGAAAAGCTTCACCCTTGGAGTTCATCCAGCTCATGTGTGAAGCTATGGGACATAAAATGCCCATCCCCAAAGAGCTGCCTCCCGTAAGTCTGATTTTCACACACACACACACACAAAAGTAAGTAAGTAAATAAATAAATAAATAAATAAATAAATCGGTATTATATTTTTGGGGGGCTCAATCAAATACCTGGGTTAAGTTGTGAAATGCTTCATACCAGTCAGAATCATGTGAAAACTTGGTATTTCTTCCTTTAGCTGTGCGAGGTCTTTTAGGGAGAAGGGAGCAGTGTTTGGATGGAGCCAGATTCTCCAGCTCCTGCAGAGAGAGAGATAGCTACAGTGCATTGTCTTTGGGCCCCTTAGATGAGTGAGCAACCAGGGAAGCAGGTGGATCGAGAACAGGTTCCCAGGGGAGGCTGGCAGAGGGGCCTCTGCGCTTTGTCTGTAGGGAGAGGTCTGGTTCTGGTGACTGGGGGTGACTTTTGTTGGCCACGACAGCTGATAGAGCTCTGTCAACTTTTTACTCTGAGCAAGTTTAGGGTCATCCCACAGGGAAAAGGCCTGTCCTTAGCGGCCTTGGGCCTCTGACAGAACAGATTACCATGGATAGAGTTAATACTTCCTTTAGGGGCCAAGTCTCTCCTTCCAGTTTGTAGTCAGGCCAATCTGGCACAGAAAAATATTAAGCACTTTTCCTTCAAGATCTGAGACCAAAAGAGCCCGGTGTCCCGGGATGTACTTCAGAGGACGGCGTGAGGAAGGTGGTTGTTTTCCATCTGAAAAGAGGAGAAAGTGTCCCCAGGTCCTTTATTTTTTCCCACTGAATTCAGGATGCTCTGTGACTGGTGTGACTGTATGTGTGTGTCTGTCTGTCCTGGAACTTACTGTGTACCCAGGCTGGTCTTGAACTCATGGAGATTCACCTGCCTCTTGAGTGCTGAGACCAAAGGCATGTGCCACTGCACCTGGCTTGAACTCACGGAGAACTACTATCTCTGGAGAGCTGAGACCAAAGACATGCGCCACAACACCTGACTTTGCTCCGTGAACTTTTAAGGTCATTGCTGTACTGCAGCTGGGATTCAGGACAAAAGGATCAGACTGATAGGAGCTATCACCTTTCTGAGGACCCGATGTGGAATAGCTCCCATTCCGTCTCCTTGTCCATCCTATAGAGCAGTGGTTCTCAGCCTTCCTAATGCTGAGTCCCTTTAATACAGTTCCTCATGTTATCGTGACCCCAACCATAAAATGATTTCTGTTGCTACTTCATAGCTGTAGTTTTGCTGTTCTGAATCATAATGTAAATCGCTGATACACAGGGTATCTGATATGCGACCCCAATGAAAGGATTACTTTACCCCAAAGGGGTTGTGACCCACAGGTTGAGAATCACTGTTCTAGCTCAGACTTCCTAAGGGCGGAGTTTAGACTGTTCTGTTTAAATGACTCAGTGCCTATGGTTTGCCCCTAAGGCCATCAGTGAGGTTAATGGTTATTGCCATCTGACAGACTCTGGACTCACCTGGGAGACCCGCTGGGCACACCTATGGCGGGATTATCTTCATTATGTTAACTAAACTAGTCATTTTATCTTAGGACAAAATCTTATTGTATCACACAGAAACCCTTCTTTAAAAGATATACCTATGCTCACACCCTTCTTCCCATTCTTCCTCAGTTTACTAGTTCCTATTCCCTCATTTCCTTCAGGCACACCACCCTCCCAGAGCAGCCAACCCCAGCGACATCTGCCCTTCATGCTTTCCTCCCCTCTGTCACCTCTATGCCACCAAGGAGGATCCCATAAAGAAATGCCCCATTCCCACCTCCGTGGCCTCTCCCCATCCTTACTCTGTACCCCTTCCATGTTCTTCATTCCTCATTGGAGTTAGAATTCAGGCCAGGCAGGGACCTCTCTCTACCCTCACAGTTGATTCCACACACAGGCCCCAGGCTGACAGACTCCAGGCTGTTGGGGGTTACTGGAACAATCCCACGTGATGGATGCACAGTAATTAAACGAGTCTTTCCCTGCTCGTGTCCAGCTCATTCCTCCCTGGAATGCAAGTTACCCCACCCCTGTGCTGCCTGAGAGTTGGGAACACCCTGATTACAAGATGTGCTATAGACATCTACCCCACATCTTTGGAAATCTGTTTGAAAGACCTCACCTTCTTCTACTTGAACTGTCTTCAGAGCCCTCATTATCCTGTTGTCTATCTGTCTGCAACATTAATAACCCATAACCTCCTTCCCAAAAGGACACTCTGCCTCAGTGTTCCTTTCCAATGCCAAACATGAAACCTTCTGCTTGGCCTCACCTGTACAACACTTGTGTTCAGTATTTAAATCCTGTTCTTACAAAGGATCCACTTCTTCTAACGCTTTTTTCTACTTCTAATTTCCTTTAGACCCAGAGGTACCCACAGCTGCGACTCGCACAGAGTCCTGGAGTAGCAGCAAGCAGAGGCTATTCTGTCTGTTCTATGCCCCATGCTCTGATTCGATTGTTCTGTCTACCTTAGTCCCTACTGCCATTGCCAGGCCTATGCTAGAGACCCGGAGCAAACCAGGATTTGGTTGTTGGAGCAACAGTTTCATTACAACAGTAGTCCTTGATCTCAGCCGGGCGGTGGTGGCGCACACCTTTAGTCCCAGCACTCGGGAGGCAGAGGCAGGCAGATCTCTGTGAGTTCGAGGCCAGCCTGGTCTACAGAGCTAATTCCAGGACAGGCTCCAAAGCCACAGAGAAACCCTGTCTCGAAAAAAAGAAGTCCTTGATCTCTTCACAGCAAAGCCAAGTAACTAACACCAGTGGATCTTCAGATGGCTGCATTTCAGCAAAGTATCTCTCAGACTTCATGGCCAGCCACGTTAGCACACTTCTGTTCTCACAGTTGCTCAGGCTGCTATTGCTTCTATGACAGCTCACTTGATCCAAGTCCCCTGTGGGGTCTGGTGCAGGGAAAAGTTGGTTTATGCAGATGAATGTAATTGTTGTCCCCCCGCCCCTCCCCCGCTTTACTCCTTATTCCTACAGCTATGAGAAATACCCAGCAAATGCCAGTAGCGGTTGTTATTCTTTTTTAAAGATATAAGGGGGGGAAGGCCAGTCCCATGAGGGGCGGTGGTCCTACGAGGGGCAGCCAGTCCCATGAGGGGCGGTGGTCCTATGAGGGGCAGCCAGTCCCATGAGGGGCCGCGGTGGGCCACCTGGGGCCTCGGTGGCAGGTCACCTTGGCGGGTAGGAGACTGCAGTGGGTGAGAGACAGACAGATACATCATGCAGAGAGAGAGTTTGGATATAGAGTTTATTTAGTGGGTTATGGAAGGGAAAGGGAGAAGAGGAGAAGGAAGAAGAGAGAGAGAAGAAGAGGGGGGAGAGGTAAAGAGAGAGGCAGGGGGAGAGAGGGAGAGATGGTAGTTACCTCTTCAGAAGAGAGTTGGAAAGATAGAGCACCACAGGCTGGAGGAGGCAGGAGTGGGTTGAGAGTGGTTGGGGCTTGCCTTTTAAAGGGACAGGGTACCCAGGTGAAAGACCAGGCCAGCAGATCACAACATTCCCATCTCTTTCTTATAATAAAAAGGCGGGAAGTTAGGCACAACAGATTAAAGGAATTGGGATGGCAGATTCTCAAGACTGCTTCCTGCTTATATGTGGGCATCATCTTGGGGGTGACCTGAAAAAGCTGGATGCTGGTTGCATCCTGAGGTAGCTGGTCTCTTTACTCCCGTCCAGGGTTTATGGTATGGACCGGTCTCTTGGACCCTGAGCTGCTGTGTCACCACCAGCCACTGCAGGGAGCGAAGGCTGGAGCTGGAAACAGATGCCTCACGGATCCCTCACGGATCCGACTAATCTTGCTGGTTTCTGTGGGACCAGCGGTAGCAGTGGCAGAGATAGAATAGAAGGAATAGGAGGACGAGAAAAAGAGCGTTTACAGGCGGGTGGGGAAGGGGCTGCCCAGCGAAAGAAAAAGCAGACAGGTGTAAGATGTGGGGGCAGGGGAGACAGGATGATTGGACAGACGATGACAACACCACCCGCGTCCTGTTTGCTGGTAGAAATTAGAAAGAAGCTGATAGGGAACCTTACACCTCCTGGAGGACCCGCCGAGGCCTTGGGTCACCTACCGCTATCCCTTGTGGGACCTCTGCCCCTCATGGGGCCAGTCCCCCAGCTCTATATCTTTTAAAAAGAATAACAGTGGTAACGTATACAGTTATTTGCTCATTATTTCCCTCCTCTTTAGGATGGAGTTTGGTCTGTTCTGTTTGTTCCCACTTAACACATCTGTAATTTTTCTTTTCCCAGAAGGAAGCTTGAGGACAATGTTATTTTTTGTTTTTGTTTTTTGAGACAGGTTTTCTCTGTGTAACAGCCCTAGCTGTTCTGGAACTCTCTCTGTAGACCAGGCTGGCCTCAAACTCACAGAGATCCTTCTGGCTCTGCCTCCCAAGTGCTGGGATTAAAGGTATGCACCACCACCACTCTTGAAGCCCACCTCTAGTGATACGTTTCCTCCCACAAGGCCTCTCCAAACAATGCTACCAACTGGGGACCAAATATTCAAATGCCAGAGCCTGTGGGGAACATTCTCATCCAAACCTTCACACCTATTTCTCACATTGTGGATATAAGCATCTTATAACTTCTTCCTTGTGCATTTAAGCTGATTTTTAAAAAATAATTTTGGGGGCTAGAGAGATGGCTCAGAGGTTAAGAGCATTGCCTGCTCTTCCAAAGGTCCTGAGTTCAATTCCCAGCAACCACATGGTGGCTCACAACCATCTGTAATGAGGTCTGGTGCCCTCTTCTGGCCTGCAGACAGACACACAGACAGAATATTGTATATATAATAAATAAATAAATATAAAAAATTTTGGTGTATCTTCTGCTTCTCAAACACTTCATGTCCTTTTGTGTAGTCGTCACTGGTGAAGAAAAAGTTGGGGGGTAGGTTCAGGGCATAAAGTCCTTGTCACACATACGTGAAGACCTGAGTTTGGATCCCCAGAACGCATGTGAAGTCAGGAATGGCAGTGCATGTCTGTAATCCCAAGGCTCCTAAGATGAGATGCGCTGTGGAAACAGACTCTTTGGAAGCTCCTGGAACAGTGGATTGGCCTGTGCAGCAGTGAACACCTACACCCAACACCTTAGGTTGTCTCCAGAGCTCCGTCTGTGCGCCATGGCACACCTACACTCACAGACATGAACTTGCACACACACACACACACACACACACACACACACACACACACACACACCTAAAAATAAATAAAGTCATAGTCCAGGAAGAATTTATGAAACAATTTAAAATCATGCCTGCCATTGGATAGTTCCAGCCCTCAGGAGGCTGAGGTAGGAAGATTGCCAGTCAGTTGAAGGCCAGCTTGCCCTACAGTGATTTTCAGACCAACCTGGACTGCAGAATAAAATCTTGTTTAAATGGGAATGCAAGCTGGTACAACCCCTATGGATGTCAGTGTGGCGATTTCTCAGAAAATTAGGAAACAACCTTCCTCAAGACCCAGTAATACCACTTTTGGGTATATATCCAAAAGATACTCAATCGTGCCACAAGGACATGTGCTCAACTATGTTCATAGCAGCTTTATTTGTCATAGCCAGAAACTACAAACAACCTAAATGCCCCTCAATAGAAGAATGGATAAAGAAAATGTAGTACATTTACACAATGGAGTACTACACAGCAGAAAAAAATAAAGACAGCCTGAATTTTGCAGGAAAATGGATGGAACTAGAAAACATTATTTTGAGTGAAGTAACCCAGACACAGAAAGACAATTATCACATGTACTCACTCAGGTGGTTTTTAAACATAAGGCGAAGAAAACCAGTTTACAAACCACAATCCCAGAGAATTTAGACAACAATACGGACACTAAGAGAGACTTACATAGATCTAATCTACGTGGGAAGTAGAAAGTATAAAAAGACAAGATCTCCTGAATAAATTGGGAGCATGGGGACCTTGGGGAAGGGTTGAAGGAGGGAGGGGAGTGGCAGGGAAGGGAGCAGAGAAAAATGTAGAGCTCAATAAATATCATGGGAAAAAAATAAAATTAAAAAAATCTTGTTTAAAAATGAATAAAAAACAAACAAAGAAGTAAAATTCATCATGCTGGTAAGATGAAGCCTGGTGGTCTGAGATTGGTCCATGGAGTGTGGTCAATAATCCATGAAAACACAGACCTGAGTTCAGGGCGCGGCCAGTTGCTTGCCTGGTTGGTGTCTCTTCTCCTCAGCATTCGTTACTGTTTATATAACTTTGGGGAAGGACTTTATGAATTTTACAACTTTCACTCGTGAGTTGTGTCATTCCTGAACCTTCTGTTTCATCTACTTCCTGAGTTTTAATGGCTGTCCCTCCAGGATGGAGAGCTTCATGGAGGAATTTCCACACAGCAATGGCTTTCTTACTTTCTCCAGGGGCTGAGGAGGTGGCTCAGTGAGTAAGATAGTCACCGTGCCAGCACCTGAGTTCAAATCCAAAGTCACATAAGTCCAGACATGCTGGTGCACTTCTGCAATCCTAGCACACCCATGGTCATATGAGAGGCAGAAACAGGAGAACCACTGGAAGCTTGCGGGCCAGCTTTACGGGGCGAGCAAACAATAGTTTAGATAATGCATTCTGCAATTCTTCGACTTCTTCCATATGGCATCTCTCATGGTCTGACACTAATTGTATGTATGGACTCTTGCAAACCAGAGCTGAATTCCTCCAGGGATCTTCATGTGCATATTAGCTGACAAACAGTATGCATTTGTCATTACACATGTTACAAGTGATTTTTAAAAACTAGTGAGGATAGGGCTGGGATGTAGCTCAGGGAGGAGAGGGCCTGTCTAGGCCACATGGAGCCCTGGGTTTGATCGCCAGCAGGGCATAAGCCAGGTGTACATGAAAGTAGCCCCAGCATGGAGGGGCTGGGAAAAGGATGCAAAGCCCATTGACTCTTAGAGGAGATTTGCTTTGGCGGTAAAGTTTGAGTTCAACATTTATGATGGCGTCATTGGTCATGTGTTAAAGTACTACTCCAAAGTAACTCAGAAAAAATGCATTAATAAACAGAAAGTCAGTGCATTTTGTTATCTATCATCCATCTATCTATCTATCTATCTATCTATCTGTCTGTCTGTCTGTCTGTCTGTCTGTCTGTCTGTGTTTTGAGAGTCTATGTAGTTCTGGCTGTCCTGGATCTTGCTATGTAGGCCAGGCTGGTCTCCAACTCACAGAGATCCACCTGCCTCTGCCTCCTGAGTGCTCAGATTAAAGGCATGCGCCACCACCACCCTGCTCTCCCTTTTGTTTTGTTTTTTTTTCACTAGGCAGCCAAGACTGTCCTTAGACCTTCCTGCTTCAGCCTCCCTAATTTAGGATTCACAAGCATCACTGGTCATGAGGCATCCAACAGCTTTCTTTGTGTTCTGAGTTGGAACAAGAACCTCTGGTTCTTGCAGAGCTGGAAGGAAGCAGAGGGAGGGAGGAGATGGCTTCAGAGATTGCGGGTCTTGGGAGGTTGAAGCCTTCATTCTGAGCATGGCAAAGTTACAGGAAAGTGGACTGGGAGAAATGCAGGCAGCCAGGTTTCTACTTTCCCCTGCAGGGGACAGTTTCTCCGTCCCTAGTTTCAGGTTTTGATGAATGTGTTCAACTCCTGTCCTCTCTGTTCACTCTGTCCACCCCAGTAATCCCCAAAAACCTTGCATGAAGGAGAAGAGTTGCTGGATTCTAGCTTCAGTTGAAGCCAAGGGGGCTGGGATCCAGCCATTTGCTCTGACCTGACCCACAAACAAAGGCCTCTCTCGACAGAGTTCGGGATTTTACGCCCTCTATTAGCCTGAGCGAGGCCTTCAACACATTAACAACCACAACTGTCTGCAGTGGAATTTTTTTTTTCTCCTGAGCCCAACACCTCCCCCTGCATGGTCCTGGGCTACTGCAGGGCCTGGGGATGATGTTGATGGACTGTCCTGGCTGCTGGGCCTCCTATTGTGTTCTTACTATTCCATAGCAAAGGCCTCTAGCAACTGTTGCTAGGAAGGCCTTATCTCCTGGGCTCCAGCCCTGCCCCCACTGCCAGAGTCTGAGATGCAGATTGGATCCTATAGAGTTCTTATAATTAAGACCCTGGAGGATTTCCAGCAGCAGTGGACCTGCTGGCCTTCTTGACAGCAGGTCTTGTGAGAGCTGTGTGTTATGGAGCCAGAGATCCCATGGTGATCACTCTCAGATATTTTCCTGGATGCCAACACTTTGTTTTGTTTTTCTGAAGCCGGGGAGTGTTATTTTTGAGACAGAATCTCATTATGTAGCTCTGGCTAGCCTGAAACCTGCTATGTAGTAGTCCAGGCTGGCCTCAAACTTGTGATGCTTCTCCTGCCTCAGTGCTAGGTGAACAGGCATGTGCCACAATGCCTGGCTGTCAGCCCTACCCCCATCTCACCTAACCAGACACCACCCATCGCCAACTCCCAGCCCTGCTTTCCACAGATCCTTACCAGTCTTTCGCTTAAAAGCTCTCCCCTGGTTTTTTACTGAAGTGAGTGATGTCCCATGCTGCAAGCATCGTCACCAGTTTAGGGGCCAAGCGGGGCAGTGGTGGTACAAGCCTAAAATCTCAGCATTCTAGAAGCTAAATCAAGAGGATCAAGAGTTAGTTGAAGGTCAGCCTTTACTACAGGTTCAGGACCCAGCTGGGTTGTGCTACATAGGGAGACTCAATATCAAAAAGCAAGAACAAGGGGCTGGAAAGATGGTTCAGAGGTCCTGAGTTCAATTCCCAGCAACCACATGGAGGCTCACAACCATCTGTAGTGGGGTCGGATGCCCTCTTCTGGTGTAAAGTTGTATATGCGGATAGAGCATTCATATATATATATATATATATATATATATATATATATATATATATATATATATATATAAAATCCTTTTTAAAAAGCACAAACAAAATCATCCCCTTAGCTATTATTGTTGTAGTGTTTTTATGTGTAGGGGTATTTTGCCTGCATGTATGTCTGCACCATGTGCCTGGTGCCCTCAAAGGCCAGAAGACGACACTGGATCCCCTGGAACTGGAGTTGCAGATGGTTGTAAGTCACTGTATGCGTGCTGAGAATTGAACTTAGGTCTTCAGGAAGAGCAGAAAGTGTTCTTAACCCCTGAGTCATCTCTTCAGACCTCCTTAGCTAGTTAGTCTTAACTCTTCTGAGTATGTCAGTAATCGTGTTTACTTTTCTGTAAAACTCAGTGAGTGGCTCGCCCACATGCCCAAGCCGCCTACTGAACATTAGAATCACTAAAGGAGGTTAAAGCAAAAAGAGAGCTGGACGCGGTGGTGCATGCCCATAATCCCAGCACTCGGGAGGCTGAGGCAGCCAGGTAGCTGGTATGGAGGTCTCCACCATGCCCAGCTTAAACATCACTGGGGTTTGTCCTGCCTGCCTTCCTTGTTCCAGGCCCCACTTCTGATGAAACCTGGGGCGCACATGGGGTGTGGTGGTGGTGGGAGAGACAAAGAACAGAGTTGTAGCTCTGATTTGAGAGCCCTGCCTGAGTTTGGCAGGCTCTCTCCTAGGTGGGACTCCTGGGTTAGGCAGCCTTGTCTCCTTACTTCTCACCTGCTTTGTATACCCACTCCAGCCAATCAGAGCCCACCTAAGTCTACAATGACCCCTGAACCCAGCAACCCACTTAGGTACCCTCTCAGCCTCTCGGCAGGGCCCCAAAGCTTTCATTTTCCCTCGGTAAATGGTCACGACACTCACCCTTGGCTGCCCACACCCATCATTCTTCATGAGTAGAAGACAAGAACCCAGCAAGGACAAGCTCTAACATTATTATCATTGTGTGTGTGTATAAGCATGTGTGTGCAAGCATGTATGTGTGTGATGTGTGTATTGTGTGTGTGGTGTATGTAAGCATGTGTGTACATGTGTGTGTGTCTGAGCATGTGTGTGCAAGCATGTATGTGTGATGTGTGTATTGTGTGTGTGGTGTATGTAAGCATGTGTGTACATGTGTGTATGTGTCTGAGCATGTGTGTGCAAGCATGTATGTGTGATGTGTGTATTGTGTGTGTGGTGTATGTAAGCATGTGTGTACATGTGTGTATGTGTCTGAGCATGTGTGTGCCATATGGAAAGTTTGTTCTTCTCTCACTGTGGGATCTGGGAATGAACTCAGATCATCTGGTTTGCTTAGTAAGTGATTTTATCCACTGAGCCATCTCAGCAGCCAGGGCTGTAGCACTTGCATTGTTTGCAGTGAGGAAGGGTGACGTTCTTCAGTGGAACTGAGGGGTTGCTGGGAACGAGATGCTCTTTGGAAGAGTGAGTAAAACAGACGCCCCTGCCCCTTTTCTTTCTTTCTTTCTTTTTTTTTTTTTTTTTTTTTTTTTAGGTTTTTCGAGACAGGGTTTCTCTGTGGCTTTGGAGCCTGTCCTGGAACTAGCTCTTGTAGACCAGGCTGGTCTCGAACTCACAGAGATCCTCCTGCCTCTGCCTCCCGAGTGCTGGGATTAAAGGCGTGGCCACCACCGCCTGGCTCCTTTTCTTTCTCCTTCTTCCTTCCTTCCTTTTTCTTTCTTGCTTACTTGCTTTCTTGCTTGCTTGCTTTCCTTCTTTCTTTCTATTTCTCTTTTCTTTCTTTCTTCTCTCTTTCTCTCTTTTTCTTTTCCCTGGATTCTTTATGTTCAAACTTAGATTTCTTTCAAGTGAAAACACTAGACTAACTGCCAGTGAAACGCAGTTAGCCCTGGCATCATCTGAAGGCTCCTGAACCCAGCCGGTGTCCAGCCTCCACTACATCGGCAGGCAGGGATATCCTTTGTTCTCTTCCTTTCCTTGGCCCCAAACTGTCCTGTGGAACAGGACAAGGGAAGACTCTTTCCAGGCATGTTAATAGGAGGGGTCTCCTTTGTCATTCCCCTCCCTCCAAGGACACAGATATGTTTCTTTCAACCTTTTCCTCTGATTTAGAGACAGCCAAGTACTGGGCAGGGATCTTGAGGAAAACGGGCCTAAAGACATGTAGACAATTGGGTCAGGGCATATAGTGTACAGTTTATAAATTGTATTTTTTTTTCAGACAGGATTTCTCTGTGTAGCCCTTGCTATCCTGGAACTCACTCTGTAGACCAGGCTGGCCTTGAACTCACAGAGATCTGCCTGCCTCTCACTTTCAAGTGCTAGGATTAGAGGCTTGTGCCACCACTGCCCAGTATATGGAGTGTAATTTTTTCCCTTTAAAGATGTATTTATTATGTAGACAGTGTTCTGTCTGCATGCAGGCCAGAAGATAGCCTCACATCTCATTAAAGGTGGTTGTGAGCCACCATGTGATTGCTGAGAATTGAACTCAGGACCTCTGGAAGATCAGTCAGTGCTCTTAACTGCTGAGCCATCTCTCCAGCCCCTGGAGTGTATTTTAAAAAGTGTTAATTACTGATTCCTTCATGAGGACAGTGACAGGCTCAGAGCAGATGGATATAAGCACAGAGCCCTGACTGCTGGTCGTCATCAGGTCCAGAGGAAAGGCAGGAGCCGAGGTGATGGCTTAGTGGGCAGAGTACTTGCCATGAAAGTGTGAGAGGATCTGAGTTCAAATCCCAGAAGCCACACAAAAGCCAGATAGGGTAACATGCATCTAGAATCCCAGAACTCTATAGGGAAGTGATGGGGGGAACGAGGGAGTCCCCAGAAGTACGCAGGCCAGTTAGTCTGGAATATACAGCATCAAAACATTGAGGGGTTCTCTGAGTTCTCTCCACTCAGATGAATGACCTCCTCTGTGCCCAACTTAGCTTTTCTGCTTCTGTGATAAAACACCCAGACAAAGGCAACTCAAAGCTTCGACCCAACTTGGCAAGGATGTCAGCATGGCAGGTTTTAGTGTATGGACGCTTGTTTCCACTCTAAATGGCAGGAGACAATCCCTTTGGCAGGTGGATGTGAATAACCTGTATGATTTTAAAATTGTGGAGATGGTTTAATATATGCTGACCAGGAGAGCAAGCAGTCCAGCTTCCCACAGCTTTCCAAAATAACCCTGGCTTCCTCTTCCCATTACGCATCTGGGGACCAACAGCCACCCAGCCAATGCTCACATTCCACACGCTCTTTCCTTGATAATCTTATACAGTTTATTTCTTCCAGAGTCAAACAAGTCAAATTATAAATGGTGCTCCACCAATGGCTGCCACCAATACATATGTAACCGTGGTCACAGGAGACACCTGTTTGACTCTGGGCCAGCCGTCCAGGAAACATTGGAACTTCAGGTAAAGAATAGGGAAGATACCAGCTGATGGTGGCCACCTTTAATTCCAGCTCTCAAGAGGCAGAGGCTACAGAGTGAGTTCCTGGACAGAAAGACTATTTTGGTCTTTAATCTTTTTCAGCTCTATGCACCCCCAGCAGGAACAAGACTCAGAGGATGGACCTTCTGCCTTTAACTCCCCTGATGAATCGGGGAGAAAAGTCTCTCCAAAGGAAGTTGAAACAGGCAAGTGTGGGGATAATTCAGGGACCTGGAACCCCCTCAGCAAGAGCCGTGCATACATCCCTTTACTAGTAATGCATTTAGCAACCTGGGGCCCCGTGGAGACCAGAGGACATCACAATCCCTAAAACTGGAGTTACAGATGGTTGTGAGGCACCATCTGTCCAGCCCTCACTTGAGTTTTAAAAATAATACCCTTTGCTATTTTGCCTCAATAATCGGAATAAGAAGCTAAAACCAAGTTGGATGATTGGATGGTGTTGGCGCACCCTTGTAATCCCATCACTCAGGAGACAGAGGCAGGCAAATCTCTGTGAGTTCGAGGCCAGCCTGGTCTACAAAGCAAGTTTCAGGACAACCAGGACTACAGAGAAACCCTGCCTCAAAAAACAAGTAGACTGGAGAGATAGCTCAGTAGTTAAGGGCACTTGTTCTCTTGTTCTTGCAGAGGACCCAGATTCAGTTCCCAGCACCAACAGGGTGGCTCACAACCTTTGGTAACTCCAGTTCCAGGGGATCTGATGCCCTCTACTGACCTCCTGGAGCACCAGGTACAAATGTGGTGTATATACATTACGTGTAGATAAAACACTCATCTGTAAAATAAAATAAATCTTGAAGAAGAAGAAGAAGAAGAAGAAGAAGAAGAAGAAGAAGAAGAAGAAGAAGAAGAAGAAGAGGAGGAGGAGGAGGAGGAGGAGGAGGAGGAGGAGGAGGAGGAGGAGGAGGAGGAGGAAGAGGAGGAAGAGGAGGAAGAAGAGGAAGAGGAAGAGGAGGAAGAAGAGGAAGAAGAGTAAACGCCTGGTCCAGACAAAAGGCTATAGACTATAGGAGCACATGGGCATCTTAAAATCATATCAAGAAGGCTGGCAGGATGGCTCAGTGGGTCCAGGCACTTGTCACACAGCTTTGGAGACCCAAGTTCAATCTCTGTTACCCACATAAAGGTGAAAAGAAATAAGGTTATCCTGTGACCTCCACATGGGCACCATAGCATGTGTACCCGCATGCACACACAATAAAAATAAGAAAATAATAATACTATATTTGAACTTATCTGACATGCTAGACTGAAGAAAGGGTGCAGTTCTCTCAGCAGGACCCCACACAGAGGACACCTACACGTGATGGCAATAGACTGAAGACTTGTCATCTGACCACATGTGTGTCTGTCAAGGGACTGATAGGTCAAGAACACCTGACTCTCCAGGGGATTCAGCTAAGCTTGGTGCCCACTGCTTATGCAGACCATCTGGGCCTGCTGTCCACCCATCCACTTTGGCTCTGCAGCTTCTGCCACACACCCTGCTTCTGCAGCTTGGTTCTGCCTTGCGGCCTGACTCTGTGTGTGCAGTGGCAGCTGCAGCCAGCACCCCAGGAAAACCCCAGCCTGGGTTCATTATCTTGTTACTGCAGCAACTCTGCACCCCTCCCTTCAGTTGTCCTGTGTTGACCTCTCTGGTCTCTTTGGCACTCCCTGAGTTCTGCTGCTGCCTCTTTAACCCTTTATAGCCACTCTGGATCATAGATAGATGATTTCTGTGTACTGTGGAATGTTTAATCTGAGCCATAATATTAGTAACTAAGATTAAAGAGCAGGCCAGTGGTGCTGCACACCTTTAATCCCAGCACTCAGGAGGCAGAGGCAGGCGGATCTCTGTGAGTTCAGGGCCAGCCTGGTCTACAGAGCGAGTTCCAGGACAGCCAAGGCTACACAGACAGACCCTGTCTCGAAACAAGCAAACAGACAAAAAAAGATTGGCGTAAGAGCTGACAAGATGGCTCAGCCAGCAGGGGCAAAGGCACTTGCCACAGTCTGGTGACGTCAGTTCTAAACTTGCAGCTCATGTAAGGGTGGAAGGAGGAGACCAACTTCTCAGAGTTGTCTGCTGACCCCTTGCACATGTACCGTGCACACACACACACACACACAAAGAGAATTTTTTAATTTAAAAATGTCGGAATAAAAGTGTTCCATGCCTCACCACTGAGAGCCCAGAACCCTCACTAGGGCTGGCAAGGGAATGAAGAAAGAACAAAACAGACATTGGCACAGTAAAGCTGGGGTCAGGTGGGGGCATGGGAAGTCTGATGTGTGGCGCCTCCTGCTCCCACCAACAACCCAGAACCTCAGCTTCTACTACTCTGTTAGGTACATAGAGTCTTGGGAGGAGGAAGCTGCAGCTGCCAGTTTTTGTACACACTGGTACTCCTGGGGAAGGCCTTGCCATTCCTCTGAGCCTTAAGGCTTTGCCAGTTTTCCATGGTGCTGAGAAATTAGACTCCTTGATAAGGCCACGCCCATGACAACAAAACACATTCACTCACTCAGAGTTTCCTCTGTTTTCTCCAAGTCTCATTATGCATTGCAAATGTCCTTGAATATGGGGTATTCCTGCCTCTGCTTCCTAAATCCTAGGATTATGGCTGTGAGCCACCACGCCTGTCAGACATGTGTCTTAGTTAGGGTTTCTATCTCTGTGAAGAGACCATGACCATGGCAATTCTTATAAAGGAAGAACATTTAATTGGGGCTGGCTTACAGTTTCAGAGATTCACTGTGTTATCATCATGGTGGAATGCAGGCAGACATGGAGTCTGACTACATCTTGACTTGTAGGCAACAGGAAGTGGTCTGAGACACTGGGCGTGGCTTGAGCATATATGAGACCTAAAAGCCTGCTTCCACAGTGACACACTTCAACAAGGTTGCACTCGCTCCAAAAAAAACCACACCTTCTAATAGTGCCATTCCCTTTGGGGAGCATTTTCTTTCAAACCACCACAACCTGTTTAACACACACACCATCTCTTTTTAATTTTTAATTTTTTTTTCTTTGAGACAGGTCTCACTGTATAACACTAGCTGTCTTGGAACTCACTCTGTAGACCAGGCTGCCTCTGCCTGCTGAGTGACCGTGCCCAAAAGCAAACTGGGGAGGAAAGGGCTGATTTGGCTCATACTTCCACTGTGTAGCCCAACATTGGAGGAAATCAGGCTGGGAACTCAAGCAGGGCAGGAGCCTGGAGGCAGAGGTGATGCAGAGGTCCAGAGGGGTGTTGTTTATTGCTTGCTCCCTCTAGCTTGCTCAGCCTGCTTTCTCTTAGAACCCAGGACCACCAGCCCAGGGATGGTACCACCCACAGTGGCCTGGACTCTCTTCCCTCGATCACTAGTTAAGAAAATGCCCTACAGATAGATCTTGGGGAGGTGTTTTCTTTTTTTTTTTTTTTTAAGATTTATTTATTTATTATGTATACAACATTCCTTCCATATATGCTTGCATACCAGAAGAGGGCACCAGATCTCATTATAGGTGGTTGTGAGCCAACATGTGGTTGCTGGGAATTGAACTCAGGACCTCTGGAAGAGCAGTCAGTGCTCTTAACCTCTGAGCCATCTCTCCAGCCCGGGGAGGTGTTTTCTTAATCGAGATTCCCTCCTCTCAGAAGGTTTTAGCTTGTCAAGTTGACATAAAACTCTCCAGCACACATCCCATTTCCCAGGACCAGCTTTGGTTTTGATGTAGGGGTCTGAACACAGGACTTCCCACCTCCTAGACAAGGGCTGTACCCCTGAGCCACAGCCCAGCCCATAAATATTCTTTTCACGGGTATTACCTTGCTTAAAATAGCAGTTGTTCTAAAAATACCCTGCCCTTCTCCATCCTCCCCTGTGTGGAAAGGGTGAAAATAAAATGTTTGGCAGCTGGAAGGTTCTGAGGTATCTGGGATGGGGTAAAAGGGCAATCTGAGGCTGCCTTTGCCTTGAGAAACACCCAGGTCAGTCAACACTGGCCCACAGAGACCAGGCTAGCCCAGTGCTGCCTGGCTTTCCATTTATTCCCAGTCTATCACTTTCTCCTCCTCCAGATTTAGCACAGGCTTCAGCCAGCCTTCCAAATGACCTCCATTGTCTGGAGGCCTCTTCAGGGAGTGGCCTGCCCTTGTTCAGTTGACTTCCCCAAGAGTTAGGTCAGCCTGAGGCAGGAAAGTGGGCCTGGGAGCCTTCCCAAATCTTAGAACCAGAGCTGTCAGAGGCAAGAAAGATCCTCCTATCTGACCTTTGTGTTTGATGTCTCCCACCGTGCACCACGGGTGACAGAGGCTTTGCTGAAGCTTTTTTTTTTTTTTATTGCTGTTTTTCTTCTTGACTGAAGTGGTCTTCTGGGGTTCTCCAGAACTAGTTTCTCCATAAACTGGGGGGCAGGATCGATTTCTGGCTCCCACTGCCTGAGCTCTAACCTGCCCTGGGGCAAGGCCACATGCGCCTTCCTTTACTCGTGAAGCCAAAACCCTCAGTCCTAATAGGAGCAGTTATTTTTCTTGAGGGACAGCTGACCCCTGTTCTGACCTCTGACTCTCCTTTGACCACGTCCAAGCCCGGAAGCATCCTCGATTTCCTGTTCCCTCCCTCACTAGGGAGGAATGTCCCTTGAAGCCCAGGCCCTTAACCTAAGAGCCTTCTCTTTGTCCAGGGTCCTCTGCAGAGTGCAGCCCCAGAAACCTCCGCCAGTCCAGCCCCCTCCCACCGACTCCGGCTTGCAGACAGCTGTGGCCCTTGGCGGAAAGGGCCCGAGACTGAGCATGTGGACAGCAAATGGCGACTAGTGAGATCTGAGCACCACAGGAGGGACCTCGAAGGAGGGAGCCTGCTCGGGTCACCTATGGCTGGCGGAAGGCTGGCTGCTGCTGCCCCCGTGTGGTTGAGAACGGGACCACAGGACTGCTGCCAATAAAGGAATATGTCAAAGTATCCTTATTTTTAGATGAGAAGGATTCCGTACATGAGACCATAAAAACTCCACCGAAACTCTCTAAGAACTGCTGATAAACACTATCAGCAAAGCGCACGACATAAAATTAACGTATACAGATCTGTACCCTTCCTGTGTATTAGGAACTAATCCGGGGAGGAAGAAACCAAGGAATCAATCCCACTTAAAATTGCCTCAGAGGTCAGAAAGATGATCTTGTCACTAAGTCTGAAGATCTTGAGAAACCAAGGTCGTGGACAGGCAGGATTGCTCATGTGTCAGATGTTACGACACACGTAGAAACAGAGGCCAGGGTTGTGAGAGGTCAGAGTGCCATTGGCTTGGTGAAAATGACCAAATTTTACTTTTTTCATTTAACAATCAAAAAGAGAATGGGACTCCAATGGGAGCCAAGTTATGTCAGTGCCATCTGCCTCATGTTGGCAAACTATGGGTGTTATTTGTTTGATATTTTTGTTCATTTCTGAATAGCTATACTATAAGATACTTAGAAGGCTTATTTAATAAGGGAACATGGGCTCTTAATGCAGTGTCTTAAGGTACAAGTTCCAGTTATTATTTCCCATAATTTAGGTTTCTGATTGGTATAGGGGTTCCTTCTGTTTGTGTGTTGCTTTCATTGGTTAATGAATAAAGAAACTAGGGGCTGGAGAGATGGCTCAGTGGTTAAGAGCATTGACTGCTCTTCCAGAGGTCCTGAGTTCAATTCCCAGCAACCATATGGTGGCTTACAACCACCAGTAATAAGATCTGGTGCCAACTTCTGTCTGCAGGGACACATGCAGGCAGACCATTGTATACATAATAAATAAATAAAAAAAACTGCCTTGGCATGGTGGATAGGGCAGAAATTGGGTAGGCGGAGAAAACAGAACTGAATGTTGGGAGGAAGAAGAGCAGAGTGAGAGATGCCATGGATCCTCCACCAGAAATGGACGCTGGTTAGACTCTCTGGTAAGCCACGGCCACGTGGCGATACAAAGATGAATGGAGATGGGTTAAACGAATGTGTAAGAGTTAGCCAATAAGAAGTGAGAGCTAGGAAACAAGCTCCACAAGGAGCAAATCTAACCCTGGGAGCCTACCCAGTCCTGGGACACTGGCAGACCAGGATTGAGCCAACAACCTCACTCAGAGTCTGCGACCTCCACCGGAACCAGAGTGGGACTGAACCAGTTACCTAAGGCACAGAGAGAACAAGCTCCACCAGGAACAGAAGCCAGGAGCAAACCTGGTCCCGGGACACGAGGGGATCAGGATTGACACAGCGATCAGATCCAGAGTCAATGATCTCCACTGGAACAGGTACAAGGGAGTAACCACTGAGTGAGTGAGCCAGAGCCAGAGACCGCTGAGGGTCCAGATGTGAATCAGGGACCTTCAAGGGATTAGACCTAAGCCAACACCCTGGTGGGTCTGGGTGAGAGTCTAAGACCTCCCAGGAACTAGGCTGGAGCCAGGACCTCTGTCAGCCTGGGCGTGAGTGAACCTGGACCCTCCGAGGGAATAGGCAGGAACCTGGAACCCCTGCAGGTCCCAGCGCAAGTCTGAGACCTCTGAGGAAGTAAGAGGGTCTTCTGCGAGTGGGGGTGCACCCAAGTCTGGAACCTCCGAGGCAGTAGACCAGAACCAGAAACATTTCCAAGTCCAACTTTAACCCAGAGGCTTCCACAGCAGGGAATCCAGACCAGGATTTATAGCTCCAGGTCAAAGCTGGTAACCTAAGCCAAAGTTGCCCTGAGGCAAGGAACTCTACCTTGTGCAACAAATTCCACAGGAGTGGAACTGAAGGAGACTCCTAGGACAGGAAACAAGCTCCACTGGGAGGAGAAGCCAGGAGCAAATCCAGCCCTGGGAGCCAACCCAGTCCAACGACCTGACTCAAAGTCTGAGACCTCCACCAGAACCAGAGTAGGACTGAACCAGTTACCTAAGACACAGAGAGAAAAAGGTCCACCAGGAAGAGAAGCCAAGAGCAAACCTAGTTCCTGAACACAGGCAGATCACGATTGAACCAGCAACCAGATCCAGAGTCAGGGATCTCCACCACAACAGGTCTAACTCCAAGCCAGGAACTTCTGAAGAGGAAATCCAGACCAAGATTTACAGAAACAGATGAAAGCCAGCAGCCTAGGCCAAAGTAGGCCTGAGCCAGCAAACTCCAAGGAAGCAGACCTCAGCACAGGAGCACTGAGCTACCTCCAGAAACAGGAAAAACCAACGGGGTAACTAGAACTGTGACACTGACTGTACCACGAGGAAAAGCCATCTGACCTTTGGATTCACTGGCACCTAGAAGATTATTCAACAGAATCTCAGACAGCCCCAGCCACACCTATTAGAGGAAAAGATGAGTAGAAAAGGTAAGATCACGTGCTACACCAAAAGAGCAACACAATACCAGTAAAACCAAAAGACCTTACAAAAGCAAGACCCGAACAACCAAATATGGATGAACCAGAAGAAAATGTTCTAAAAAATAACATCAAGAGAATGTTTGAAATTCTTAAAGATGAAATGAGAAATTACCTTAAAGAAACGGAAGAAAAAACAAACAAAAAATTGGAAGATATCGGCAAATCACTTAAAGAAAACCAAGAAAAAGAACTCAAACATATAACAGAAACTATTCAGGACTTGAAAACTGAGACAGAAAAAATAAAGAAAACACAAGCCAAAGGAATTATAGAAACAGAA
>PVIU01024361.1:0-25669 GCA_004026605.1 Ondatra zibethicus
GTCCCAGGCCAGGTGGATTGGTGTGCTCCCATTAGTTCAGGCACACTGTTTCAGTAGGTGGACCAGCCCCTCACTGTCCTAACTTCCTAACTCATCTTCTCCCACCTTCTGCTCTTCACCTGCACCTTGGGGGCTCAATCCATTGCTCTGATGTGAATGTGGGTCTCTGTCTCTATCTCCATTCATCGGATGAAATTTCGTGACTTTTAAGAACACTGATCACCAACCTGATAAACTACTGTAGATGTTAGGACCTATTGTGCAAGTAACCATTTTTTTAACCATTTTTAAAATGTGTGCTGCTCTATAACAAAAACTCTTAGAAAAAATACAACTTCCTGCATGCTGAATAACCTCTATTCAACCTAAAACATCTTGGTCAAGAAAACGTTTTAAAATTAGAGACCATGTAAGCTACACAGGGTGTGTGCATGTGTGTGTTGTGCTGGGTATTGATACTAGCACCTACATAACCTAGGTAAGTGCCCTACCATTGAGATATACCCTTAACCTTCAAAAGAAAAAAAAATGAGACTTCAACTTACTCTCCTCCTGTTTCTGCCTCTTGAGTAGCTGAGATGGCAGACCCGTACCATGAGACCTGCCTGGGCCTGATTCCTTACAGAGCTTATGACATAATAAATGAAAGGGAAAATAGAAAATGTCCTTCCATTGCCAAATGGCGATGAGGTTTCTTGATGGCTTGAATGATGACACAGCCTTGGGTGTACTGGGAGCTCCTTTACGAACTAGAATATTTTTTATACATTTGTATTGATCTTTATTGAGCTCTACATTTTTCTCTGCTCCTCTCCATGCCTCTCCCCTCTCCCCTTCAATCCTCCCCCAAGGTTCCCATGCTCCCAATTTACTCAGGAGATCTTGTCTTTTTCTACTTTCTACTTTCCATATAGATTATATCTATGTAAGTCTCTCTTAGTATCCACATAGTGGTCTAAGTTCTCTGGGATTGTGGTTTGTAGACTGGCTTTCTATGCTTTATGTTTAAAAACCACATATGAGCGAGCGCATGTGATAATTGTCTTTCTGTGTCTGGGTTACCTCACTCAAAATAATGTTTTCTAGCTCTATCCATTTTCCTGCAAAATTCAAGATGTCATTATTTTTTTCTCCTGCATAGTACTCCATTGTATAAATGTTCCACATTTTTCTTATCAATTCTTCCATTGAGGGGCATTTAGGTTGTTTCCAGGTTCTGCTTACAAAGCTTCTATGGAGATGATTGAGCACATGTCCTTGTGGCATGATTGAGCATCCTTTGGATATACATCCAAAAGTGGTATTACTGGATATTGAGGAAGGTTGTTTCCCAATTTTCTGAGAAATCACTACACTGACATCCAAAAGGGTTGTACCAGCTTGCATTCCCAGCAGCAATGCAGAAGTGTTCCCTTTTCCCTCCAACCTCTCCAGCATAAGTTGTCATCAGTGTTTTTGATTTTGGCCATTTTTACAGGTGTAAGATGGAATCTCAGAGTTGTTTTGATTTGCATTTCTCTGGTGACTAAGGATGTTGAACATTTCCTTAAGTGTCTTTCAGCCATTTTAGATTTCTCTGTTGAGAGTTCTCTGTTTAGGTCTGTACTCCATTTTATTATTGGATTATGTGATCTTTTGGTGTCTAATTTTTTGAGTTTTTGTATATTTTAGAGATCAGACCTTTGTCTGATGTGGGATTAGTGAAGATCTTTTCCCATTCTGTAGGCTGGTGTTGTATCTTGTTGACCGTGTCCTTTGCTTTACATCTTTTCAGTGTCAGGAGGTCCCATTTATTAATTGTTTCTCTCAGTGTCTGTGCTGCTGGGGTTCTATTTAGGAAGTGGTTCCCTGTGCCAATGCATTCAAGTGTACTTCCCACTTTCTCTTCTATGAGGTTCAGTGTGGCTGGCTTTATGTTGAGGTCTTTGATCCATTTGTACTTGAGTTTTGTGCGTGGTGATAGATATGGGTCTATTTTCATTCTTCTACATGTTGATATCCAGTTATGCCAACACCACTTGTTAAATATGCTTTCTTTTTTCCGTTTGATACTTTTTGGTTCTTTATCGAAGATCAGGTGTTCGAAGATGTGTAGATTGATATCTGGGTCTTCTATTCGGTTCCATTGGTTCTCCTGTCTGTTCTTAAGCCAATACCAGGCTGTTTTCAAACTAGAATATGCTTTAAAACACTGGAATGTTTTGCTTGATAAATGAGGGATGAATACAGGTGAACATATATCATTACCAGGAAGAAAACTTCTCAATCCAAACAAAAAGACTTCAGATATCAAAAATGGAAAAATATATCTCCTGAAGGAAGGATTATGCAGGTGTTTGCCATGGGCATGCCTGTAGCACGAAGGGCCTGGCTTGTTTCTGTCCTCCCACCAGGTCCCACAGTCATTAGGTCCCAAAGAAAAATCACATTAGCTCAGGTGTCTTATTGGCTCTTATAACTTATATAGCCCATTATCCTTATCTATGTTAGCCACATGGCTCAGTGCCTTTCTCAGTGGGCAGGTCACATCCTGCTTCTTCGGTGGTCCAGGCAGGAGTGCCGAGAGAACTTCCTGCTTCCCAGAATTCTCCTATTCTCCTTGATCTGCCTCTACTTCCTGTCTGGTTGTCCCACCCATACATCCTGGCTAATGGCCAGTCAGCATTTATTTAAATCATGATTGACAGAATACAGACAATTCTCCTGCACCACATGTCATTTGGTAGATCTCATCCTCTTTGGTGGGACAGTGGCTATTTGAAAAACTATGGGAACTGGTTTCTTAGAAGCAACTTATTGGACTCTTGACTTCCCCTCAGAAAAAAACCACGGTAATGACCACATGAAAGATTATTAGTAGTCACATGACATTCTTTAACAGAACACTCACTGCTGACCTCTAGCCAAGGCCGATCCTGGGTTCAGCAATGAACATTTACAACCTATCTCCCACACAGCTTCCTCTGAAACCCTTAAAAATGAACCACTACTCTGCCTTGAGGGCCTGGTCTCTCATCTGCATTATATCTGTGGTGGTAATATCTCCTCTAATAAATCTCTTAGGAGAATGACAGCACTTTCCATGCACCTATTGAGTCCCATACCTGACAAGTTTCAGAGTGTCTGAGAAACATATAAATTTTAAAAATAACACTAACTAAAGTGAGTAAGCCTGTGAATTCAACATCACATTTACTCAAGTTTTATGAGACTGAGACAGTGTGGACACTATTTTTGGTGTAGGACTAAGACTTAATCACAGGACTTTGTACACACTAGGCAAGCACTGCCCCCCATTTACACCCCCTGGTCCTGCCTCTGACTTTAATACATTCTTTTTTAAATTTCAATCCAAGGTTTACCTAAACTGCTAACGCTGGCCTTGAACTTGTGATTCTCTTGTTGCAGCCTCCCAAGTACCAGTCATGTACTTCTCCTAGCAGAGAAGTGGAGATGACTATTTTTTTTCAAGACAGGGTTTATCTGTAGCTTTGGAGCCTGTCCTGGTCTTATAGACCAGGCTGGCCTTGAACTCACAGAGCCCCACCTGCCTCTGCCTTCCAAATGCTGGGATAAAAGGCGTGCATCACCACCAACCAGCTGACTTTTTTTAAAACTGAATTCTCTTTCTTCTGATGCAGACCTTTCTGTTTTCTTTTGTAGGGGACCACACTTCACTCCTTATTTACATGTTATATAACTGATAACAGATTCCCAAACTTGGTAACAGGAAGGGAAATTGATACTCTCAATCATTTTTCTTGCTCTGGTTTGAGCTCCAAATTAACAGGCCATAGCAGTTCCGTTTCTCTTGTCCTGATAGCTTCTCTCTGGACTCCAAATGAGAGATTGCGAGAGGCTAGAGGAGTCTCACATCCTGAAGGGAAAAGGACTTGTGTGGGCCCTGTGTAGAGGTCGCTGTTTCATAGGAAGTCTGTGAGGATGCGGATCCCTTGCCAGTCAGCCTAAACAACATGGTATTATTATTAAGGGATGCGAAAAGCCCAGGCTGGTCTATGAGCTGTCACTCCTCCCCACCCTACTTCTTATTCACCAATGCAGCAAAGGAGTTAACGTCGTGACATTCTCTATCAGTAAAAACAACCCCAAAAGTCTGAATCATCACAAATATATCCGTATGGGTTAATCTCAAGAGGCCAATACCTCAAGTTTAGACCTGATTCAAAGGGTAGATGAACTCCAAAGGATGCCCGCATTTCTCTGGAGCCAAGATAAATGCCTTGTGCTGTGTCAATGTTTGCACTAGTATGAGGTTCTCCCCAGTGTTTAAAGCAGCCCTGGGCCCCCAGCTGGCAGGAGTGCCAGGGTGGGAAGAATGACTGAGCTATCTTTCTCAGGTCACTGAACTCCATAATTACTGAAGGAGCAACATGCGTGCCAACAGTCAGGACCCCTCTTGGGGCTCCGTGGCCATGTGCTGTTTACTGCCATTTCTCTTTGCCACCTGCTCTACACATAATCTACTGCTTGTGTGTGTGTCTGTGTGTGTGTGTGTGTGTGTGTGTGTGTGTGTGTGTGTGTGTGTAGGGAGGTTCTCTTTGTCATAGTATCTTTTTGTTCCAAATGTTGATTTGCCAAAAAAATTATTTTAAACCTACAATCACCTTCAGCGTTTCAGATGTTCAGTATAAAAAAGAAAATTGACAGCCCTTGAAAAGACATCATTTGCAAGAATCCCATGGATAGCACATGTCCTTAGTAAAGTAAGTATAACCAGAACTTACAAAGCTTTACTACGGTTCTACAAATTAATTTCCGTGCCTGGTTGAATTCAGTTGGAGAATTTCATAGCGCATATCTCATTGACAGGGGTATATGTGGAGGTTCTTGGGGTCTTAGTCTTACGGGTTGGCATTGCCCCAGCTAGACTCTAATGATTTACCTGAATAATTGTTTATAGCTGGGCTTCGCTGACATCGGATAGAATTCAGACATATTAGTTCCTTAATATTTTAAGCATCTAAAGGGATCTCTAAAACAAATATCTGTCAGTTACTAAATAATAACACACTGTTCACTCAGGGCCCCTTCCTTCGAGTTTCACAACCGCTGTGGGAAACTGGCGAGCAGGATTCATTGTCCCCACCTGAGTGATGAAGGAGTCTATAATTTAAAGGGCTGCAGAACTCCTGCTTTTGTTTCTCCCATCCTAGGAAACCATTACTTCTCACACTCCACACATGCATAGCAGTGAGTTCGCTCCCAGCACCGCAGGGAACAGATTCTGGTTAAAGGCAGCAGTCAAACAGGGCTATCAGGGTGTGGGTTTCATTCTGTATGTAACAGAGAAATCCTCAGCTTGTGTTTGCATGGTCCCAGTAATCCTCAGCATATTGAACAAGAGGAAAGACCAGGGAAAAGGGCAAAAAAAAAGTGGTGCCATCCCTGGGGAGCTCTGCTTTGGTGTCCTACATGCTGTGGCTTTGATCTCCCTCAAGATGAAGGGTAGGCAGTTAGTGCAGCATATTTTGGTTCTATGTAGATGATTTTTGAAAGATCTCTACTCAAAAGAAAATTAGTGTTTAGATATAAAGTGCCTTTTGCAAAGATTCCTGAATTGAAAGGCTTGCTCCCTAGATAGTGGTATTACTTTGAGAGGTTCTAGGAGCCTGGCTGGAGGAAGTAGGAGCCTTGCCCGGGCACCACTCTGACCACCTCTGTCTCACTTTCTTCACTTTCTCTCTGCTGTGTGGTGAGTGGCTCATGGTTCATGCTCCCTCACCAAGAAACCCCAGTGAAGTCCGAGACTGTGGACTGAATTCTCTGAAGCTATCAACCAAAATAAATCCTTTAAGTTGTTAGATATTTTTGTCACAGTAAGGAAAGCCTAATTCACCAAAGAAATCATCTGTTACTTCCAGGAATCAGTAGTAGGCAATGATGTCAAGCGTTATTCTCAGAAATCTTAGCATCACAATCAACCTCTGCAAAGGGACATTTCATTTCGCATCAATTAGTGCATGGTAAAGAAGAGGCAAGGAAAGTAGGGTGGTTGCTTAGATGTTCGCCTGGGTAGGAAGACAAGTTGCCCAGCTTCTTTAGTGGGTGGTAAGTAGACAGCCCTTCCAATCTCACCTGCGTGGAAAAGCATGCTGCCCAGCTTCTGGGGTGGGTTTGCACACAGCCTGCAGCCAAACATGCCCGAGAGTTGACTAAGCTGGATGGCCTTGCCTCTCTTCCACTGGGGCCCCTCTGTTTTCAGGACACCTGGGTCCTGTTGGGTGACTAAAGGAGCAAAGGGCTCATTGACAGGTAGGACACTCGTCAGAGCTCCCTTCCACGGTTGCTCAGGTTGACTGGCTTGGATTACAGCTCAGCTGCTTCCTTGCTTATCAAAGGCAGAAGCCTGCTGCAAGATGTGACAGGAGAGAATGGAGGAGAGGGGACACTCCAGAGAAATACAAGGTGACAGGCTGGGACAGGAGAGAACGAAGGAGAGGGGACACTCCAGAGAAATACAAGGTGCCAGGTGGTCTGTTTCCCCAAACCTCATTTGAGGATGATGTTTAGAGAAATACATATGTGTGGGGGCCACAGCCAGAAACAAAGAGATCAGGAAAACGATTATACTTGGATGTTTGGGGAGGAAAGAGCCTAAATATGGAGATCTCAAGAGATGATGATGATGTAATGGCCGAACTTCTTCCAAGAGGTCATCAGGAAGCACTGTGATCCAAATAGTCTCTGGTTCACTTCCTATCGCTTCAAGTTTCTCTTTGGGACTCTCTGGAGGAAGAGGGGAGGGCTTGGTCTATGAATGATGTAATGCATTTGCAGTCACAACTATGCAAACTAAACTGCTAAATAACACCTAGATTTAAAATTTTTCTGTTTTTCTTTTCTTTTCCAGCTTGTAGTTCAAGCCAGCCTTCCTTCATCTTGTTATGCACTTTGCTGTCTTTAAACTCCGGATCCTCCAGTTTCTGCTTTTCAAGAGTTGGTGCGACAGGGCCATGTTACTGTACCTCCCTAAGATTTTGCATAGTGAAATCTTAATGAACTTGTGATTATTTTATATCACTGTATATGCATCTATCATACAAAAAGGGGTTTTTCCTAAAGATTAAAAACAATTTTTTTTTAGATTTTACAAATGTTCTCATATTCTTTATGAATGCAGGACTGGCAATGGCACAAATATCGTTGGTGTCGGACACTGTGGATAAACTGGCCAGACAAGTCAACGATGCTCTCTAGACTCAGAATGCCCTGAATGTCCACATTAAATTTGTACTGTTGAATTTAAATCAATAAACTGCCCTATTGTAGGAGCAGGTGGACTTCTTATGACTTGTACAACAGAAAGGTATTTTGACTTTAAAATATGGGCTTAAGGATTTGATGCTTTGGAAAAGAGGTTCTCCTTTTGTCTCCACAGAGGATGCGAACCTGAGGATTTATTCGAGATTTATGTGGTTTGATTCACTGAGACCTCCTGAGTGACTAGAGGTCCGTGTCTCTGTCTCTCTGTCTGTGCTGTCTCTGTGTGTCTTTGTGTGTTTCAACCTCCAGCCCCTTGCCCGAAACTTGCGAACTGTATGGTAGCACATAGAGCACAGAAAGGCGGTGTGCGCTGCAATGGAGGGGAGGTGTTCTGTATCCAGGAGACACAGACAGTGGAATAAAATTGATAGACATGCTTGAGGCCTCTGAGAAGACACAGAATAATGTCTTTACATGAAACAAGAACATAGCCTCAAGAATATTCGATCAATTTTTTTCAGGCATGGCAATGGTGTAAGTTGAAATCTCCCCATTGTCTTTCACAGTAGGGACTGGAGAGACAGTCCTGTTTCAGAGCACTTATCACCCTTGCAGAGGTCACGAGTTCAGTTCCCAGCACCCACATGGCAGCTCACAACTGCCTGCAGCTCTAATTCCAGTGGAAACAATACCCTCTCCTGACAATCAGAGCCTCCTGCACACAGATTGTGGATTGTGTGTGTGTGTGTGTGTGTGTGTGTGTATGCACACAAAAGAATTAATCTTTTAAAAAGTGAGCAGGTCTCTCTTAAAGCAGATGCAACCCTTTCCTACAGGCAATAGCCTTTTGGAAAGATGGTAAGGGTATGCAAATCTAATAATCACCTCTTTGTCATGGACACAACAGTGTGCCTGGAGCATGGACTGGCTACCAGAGTATGGGCATAAGTTTCATTGTTCCTTTGTTCCACTTGGCACAGTGAGTCCAGTACTCCTACTCCAGGTACCTGATCCACACATCAATGTATGTGAACATTATACATTCATACTTAAGTACTATCCAGGCTAATGGTACCACAACCCCACTTATCAAAAATAGCTATAAAAAATAAATTATTTAAATTAAATTATTTATAATTAAATTATAAAAATTAAATGTGGCAAATAGGGAGAGAAGGTTGGATACTTTTGTAAAGTCTAACACGACTGACACATCACTTTCAGTTCATTCAAGTTAGTTTCACCTAAATTGATTGGTCATTTAATTTATACATTAGTGTTTTGAAGGTGTGCCTGCATTATTTTAGACTCCCCAGAATTCCAAAATCACCTCAGAAATACACGAAATGCTGGCATTTCCACCACTTTCCAGCCACAGCATCTTCTGATATTGAATGGTTTGGCTTCCTTTTTTTCTCTAAAGATAATCTTCATTATAATTATGTAACACACGATTCACCAGGGTTTAATATACTCCAAGAGTTCTGTAAGCATTACCAACATCTAAGTTTAAGGCATCTTGTCAGTCCCTGAAGGGAAGTTCTGGCCCTTAGTGTTTCCTTCCTTAAACCTGCCAAGAGTAGGTGCAGCGAGCTATGTTCTGTCTTTGCCCATGTGGGATTGTGGGTTCTGCAACGTAGTCTTCACAAGCTGTCATGTTTGGCAACAGGATTATTCCACTCAACATAGTGTATCCAAGATTTAACCCTGGTAGAGTGCATGTCAGTATTTAGTATTTTTAACTGACTATTAGTCTCTTATGTAAATATGCCTTGGTTTTGTTTATTTCCAGTTCATCAACATTCAGATTATTTCTACTTTGGGGTTACCATGTCCAGTGAGACAAAAGTTTATGTATGAGCATCTATTTTTGGTTTTCTTGAGAATATATCTAGCAGTGGAATTCCTCAGTTTCAGTGGAGTTATCTTTGGGAGGAAGACACACACTATTTTTATGAAATGGTTGCCCTCTTCTGTTTCTATCAGAATCATGTGTGTCCAAAGTGCTCCCCAGCCTCACTGCCACTTTTCTTTGCTTTCTTGCTTTTTCTTTGTTCTTAAGATTGTGTTTGGTTTGCATGGCAGTCATTTAGTACATAAGAACTTGTTCCTCACTATGGTTTTAGGGATAATTTTTCTAATGACTAACCATGTTCAGTGGGCTTCCCCACATGCTAATTGTCCATTTCACATCTTCTGAAAAAACGTCCATTCAAATTCTTTGCTCATTTTTAAATTAATCTATTTTTCTTGAGTTGTAGGAAGTTACGTGTAGTCCTGGTATCAATATCTCACAGATGTATGGTTTGCATATGTCATTTGATTTTTCATTTTTTTATGGTTTTGAGAGCCTTGTTTGTAGCAGGAAAGTTTTATTTGTGATGTTATCTGAAGTATTTGCTTTTTCTTTTGTTGGTTTACTCCTGTGACATCTTCTAAGGACAGGCCATGCTAAACAAATGCATTTTTTGACATATATGAACTTACATGAAAGTATGATTAAAATGTGAATTATACTATGCTTCAGCTGACACTTCCATGTGAGTCATGTGTTCGATGGGGCACCATTTTTCTTGAGTGCCCTCTCCTTGAGGATGGCATTCCCCCAGGCGCTCTCATTGTACTTGCTCATTGCCAGCTTTCTCTGCTTGCACCTGTCTAGTGGTGTGATCAGTTGTAAATATGAGGAAGTGGAAATAATGAAGTTATAATTTGAACAATTGCTCCATGTCAGAAGGAGTAGTGCATGCCCTGTATGCATGCTCCCCACACCTCACAACATAGTGTGGAGTAGCATCATTAATTATCCCATCTTTGCAGGCATAAAAAGCTCAGGCTCCTAAAACAACCAATTTCCCAGGTTCATACAAGCAGTTCTTATGAACTTGTACTTGAACCCAGGCCTGACTCCCGTGTCAGGAAACACCCTGGGGCTATTTACTACATTGATAATGTGTTAGCAACCAGGTGATAATTTTATTTATATGTTCATTTAATTTATTTTAATTATTAGCTTACAAAGTAGCACTTTCATTTACACTTCACTTTTATTGTTTCTCAAGCCCCATCTTCTCCCCTAGCTCCTTGCCCTGTTTCCATTTTCCCCATGCATCCAGTAAATACTCCTACACTTTAACAGATATATATTTCAGTGTCTTTTCCAGCAGCTTCCCTCTCAACCCCCTTGTCTCCCATCCAATAGTCCTCTTTCTAATGCCATGGCCTTTACCCACTTTCCTAGTAGCTAGATACACATATTGAACTGTTGGAAGCTCCCATCCACACCATGTCTCTTTGAGTCAGGATTACCCTTGTTTATTTTGTTTTCCTATTCCATCCGTTTTCTAGGTGGTGATTTTGAAAAGAGGATGGTGGCTCTTCACTACTCCTGAGTTATATTGTTTTAATCGCGAAGTCTCTATGTGATTGTTCAAGCTAACAATCTTATTTCAAGTGTAATATAGTAACTTTAGTGAGGAAGTGTGACAGGAAACTGGAAAAGGGTAATGAAAGAAGAATGTTGTCTTTCGGGTTGGAGAGACGGCTCAGTGGTTAAGGGCACTCACTGCTCTTCCGAAGGTCCTGAGTTCGATTCCCAGCACCCATATGGTAGCTCACAACTGTCTGATGCCTTCTTTTGGTGAGCAGATGTACAAGCAGACAAAGTACCAACACACATAAAATTCATGAATTAAAAAAAAAGGCTTTATCTATTAATTACAACTTCTAGAGGCTGGTAGGAAGTCTCAAATCATGGTCCATGCAGATCCTTCTTGGTGAACTTCCGTGGTCCCGTTTGTCTCAGTGTCTCCTGCTGAGGGCTTCTTTCATCGACTGTAATGCCTACAAATGAATTATTTAGAATTTGTGTTCCAAATATTTACTAAATTCTCCCAACGTGCAGGAACTGTCTTAGAACTTATATCTAGAATTCTATGAAGTTTTCTTTATTACTTCCTAATGTTTCTTACTTTTCCTATTAATTCATACCCTCCTCTGTCCATTTGTTCAACTGGAGCAAAATGACTTAGCCTTTTTCTGTTCATTCTTGTGCAAGAATTGTCTTAAATCATCCTCAAGTCTGATTTTTAAAAACGTAATGCTTTCTCTGCTTGACTCATTTTAAATAGAGAAATACTTATAATGAAATTTAAATTCTTTCTCCTTTTTCTCTTGTTTCCCATTAAGTCCTTTCCTCTGTGCATTGAATTCCATACATGATATTTTACTGTATATTGGAAGTCTGACAGGTAAGAGGTTAACTAAGGGGGAAAGTATTGACAGCAATGCTGTTCTAGGAAAAGTAAATCTGATTCTCCTGTCTCCTGCCAACTGGGATATTTCTCTAGCAGCCCCAGATCTGTATACTCTAGGAGATGGACAAGGGGTGACTCAGGTCTCTCACCATTTAGATGCCAGTGATCTCCCAAGGTCTTCATTTTTCATGCTGTTGTGCTGCGGTTTTTGTTGTTGTTGTTGTTGTTTGTTTGTTTGTTTTTGTTTTTGTTTCTTTTTTACTATCCACAGGCAGAGTTTCTGGCGCCGTCCTATCCAGATCTTCATGGTATGGCAGGAAGTCTTGATTAACCTTGTCTCTCACTGAGCCAGAGAATGGGAGCAGACGAGCCGTGTATGAGAGACGCACATGGGGCTAATATATAAACTATACCTAGTTTCTACAGTGGTTAATTTGACCCATCTGGGGTCAACAACCTTCCACCACCTCTCTCTGAGCTGCTTGGTGCATCCAGTATTGAAGCATGTTCCGAGATTCATCCCCTGCCGCTGTGCATCAGGCAGGTGAGTTCCCGAAAGACGCAGAGTGGCTTGAGTTACCACTCATGTGACAACACCTCTGACTTTTGTCTGCCTCTTTGGTTTTTGTTGTCATTGGGCTTAAGGAGAGAAGTAACATACATCAGTGATCCATGTTTAGCTTACCACTTCTGTGCAGCCATGTTTGTTTGCTTAAACTGTTTAACCCCCTTTCTTTATCGTACCAAGTCTTCCAGATGTCCCAAAGCAATGACTCTTAGCTCGCCACCAGTCTGTGAACTAAACAGAGAAGTCAGAGCATCTAAGAGGTCAGGAGCAGAAAGAGCTGGTGGTGTAGGTAGCCTAACCTCAGCCGAAGTACTAGGTTTGGACGCATTCAGGAGTGGCAGTAGCTGGCTTGAGGCAGGAAGGCAGCTCGTGACTAATGATCCTTTCAGCACAAGCGTTCTCCCAACAGCCTAAAAGAGTAAAGGCCTTGGAGTAATTGGCAGAGCGTGATCCAAGGAGATTCTCAAAGTTGATCCTGAGGAGTGTGCTCATAGCTAATAGGCCCGCATAAACTCTGTCTATCGCTTCCATGTGTCAACTTTGTGGTTTTCTACCTGTGAGGCCTCTGGAAACGGACTGCTTTCTGAACCCAAGGGAGAGGGTCAATCTTGATCATCAACTTTTATTAGAACTAAAAATCACCTAGAAGACTCGGCTCGGGCATGTCTGAGGGCATCCGTAGAGGATTACCCGAGGAGACATGACCCGTTGTGAATAGGGGAGCACCAGTCCATGGACTAGAATCCCACTCTGAATGAAAATGGAGGGAGCAAGCCCTGAACCACTGTTCATGTCTCTCTTCCTCCTTCGCTGTAGACTCATCGTGACCGGTTCTGTCTTCCCTGACCTGGTAATGGACTGTAGCCGCTAAAACAGCCAACCATAAGAAGCCCCCTTCCCTTAAGCTGCTCCTGTGAGCCTGTATTGTAGCATGGCAAGACATGTAGTGCACTCAATTTCCTGAACTGTAAAATGGGATCACTAGTCATTCCTCTCTCCTCAGGGCTGCTGTAAAGATCGAATCTATTAATATCCTGTAGAGCTCAATGTAGTCTCAAATGCATCAAACAAATGAAGCCACTGGCATGCACACACTAAGTGCCCGGAAACCCCCTTTTAACTAGGTGAATTAAATACAACATATGGAACTATCTGTTTCTTTTAAATTTAGCATTAGTTTCTGTAGTTTGCCAAAAGGAAAAAAAAATCCAAAAAAAAACTGTTTTAATGGCTGCTTTTAGTTAGAATAATTAGCCACATTGCACTGCAATAGAAGAGACAACCCCTTCCAAATCTCCTCCAATAACACCACCAGGTAGACAAATCATGACTGATTAACCAAGAGCTATGCTTTGCT
The DNA here is from genome assembly GCA_004026605.1 of Ondatra zibethicus. Lineage (NCBI taxonomy): Eukaryota > Metazoa > Chordata > Mammalia > Rodentia > Cricetidae > Ondatra > Ondatra zibethicus. Next base: position 13,406 of record PVIU01024361.1, read on the forward strand.
CGGTCCAATAACAATTCTGCCTCAGGCATGTCTGAACAGTCTTCCAGGTACTCTGACTGATCAGCAAGGAAGGAACCCAAAGGCTGGTAATTTCTAATTTATAAACACTGCTTGATGTAGGCAGTTGGGCATTCTGCCACCCTGCTATGGCCTGAAATGGCCCAACCACTTTGTAGTGTGCTGAAAGCAATTTCAAATGACTTAATAACTCTTTACCTACCTCCCCACTGGGGTCCATAGATACCATTGGATGAGGGCCATCGAATGGCCTCAGGACAGGGGGTTCAGGTTACAACTTCATGGGGTTTCCAGATGAACAATGAGTATATTGTGAGAGTCCCATCTGTCAAAGTCATCAAAAGATAAAGAGGGAAATAATACAATTAAACCTTTAAGACACATTCATTTATCTTTGGTTTTTCAAAACCGATCTCAATTTGGCAAGGTTCTTTTTGGCAAAGAAGCTAGAGATTGGCATTCTTTGATACAAATTGAGGTCTTACAGAAAACAAATTTCTGTATAGAAAATGAAGACAAAATGAAGCAACTAGCACTATCAATGCTGGTGGGGAGAACCTGCCTGGAAACCGTGTGTCCTGATAAGACAGATAATTAGCTGGATTAAGTTAGGCACTGTGTGTGTGTGTGTGTGTGTGTGTGTGTGTGTGTGTGTGTGTGTGTGTGTGTGCATATAATGTACACAGGCACACATGTGCATATAGGTACACTTGCACAGGTGTTTATGTGAATAGAGGTCAGAGGTCAACTATAATCCATCTTAAGTTGTGAAACAGGTTCCCTCACAAACCTGAGCTTTGCTCATTTAGCTTGATTGGTTGGACAGGTAGCCTCGAGAATCCATTTGACCATCTTCCTCAAACTGAGATCACAAGCATGCCTTCTTTGCCTCTATGAGGGTGTGGGGATTGAACCCAGGTTCCCAGGCTTGTACAGTGAGCACTCTACTAACGGAGCTATCTTCCATATCCTAAACAACTGCTTTTGTTTGTTTATTTTATTCATAACAATAAAAGTGTTCACCTCACAATAGCATGAGAAATCCACATATGGAGGGGGGGAAAAAGAATTGAAATTGCCCCTGGGGATGAAAAGACAAAGCCTTCTCTTGCTGCTGTAACTTCCTACAGTATCTCTGAAGGAATCCTGGTCACCTCAGCAGGCCCTACCCGCACTAAGAAACTCATGGAGGTCCTGAAATCTCTCCTCCAGGTTCTCAGGCAGCTGCCATCACCTTCTGCACTTTCTCTTGGGATTTTTTTCTTTGGCGACCAGATGTTTTGTCTGTGGACAAAGCTAGAGCCATCTCCTACCTCAGCAGGCATGCGTAGACTACAAACAAATATCTCTGTCTCTCCACAGACTTTCTTCCTTAGGGCCCTCAGCCTAGGCTGCCACACTTTGGACCCAGCCTCACTCTCGCCCTGTGGGGCTGTATGGTATTGTGATTTCTCCACTTCTGACTGTCAGTGCAGGGGCAGAAACCACTATCCTTCCAGAAAAGAAATTTTCCTTTCTCTTCTCTCTGCCCCACTTCCTTACTTCAGGCTGAACAAGACACAATTCCAGCATATAATATCTTCTTCTTACTGTACTCATAGATCCCTTATTGGATATTCGGGGCACCTACAACCTTGTCTGGGACTAGAAGGGCATGGGATGGAAGGCAGACACACAGACATCTCTTAAGAGCTCAAAATGCCATCTTCCTTCTGTTGTTCCTTCTCCATCAAGGTGCCTTAGGCCCAGGACTAGCATCATTTGTCTAGACAAAACCTTTAGCTTTCTCGTGAATCCGGCCTTAGGAAACTTCCGAACCCACGCAAGACTACCACCCCAGAAACAACCCAACTCAATATGTTTTCAAGAACCCAAGAAGAATTCTTGAGCCGTGTTTTGTCTGGTCAACATGACGGCATAATATGGGACTTGGTTACATATGGGTCAGACAAGAACTATACCGATAATGATAATTAATTTTTTCCTTTATTTTTTCTCACTTTAATGGTTGAAACAACTTCCCTGAGAAAGAAAAGGATTTTTCAGGGACTCGCCACACATGTTACACCCTGTCATTTAACTATGTTAGTAGTTAAGACTGTCATGGTCCTTCTACCATGTGTAACAGAGACACAAGCCTTCTGCCTGTGACACAGGTAAGAAACTCTTTCCTAGCACCGATCTTGGGGAATCCTTATGGAGCAAAGCCAGTTTCCTGATTTTTTAATCTTAACTAGTAGCTAATGACAGTGCCTTCGACCTCTCAGACCGCCCTCCACCCCCAAGCAGCCAAAGCAGCAAGCTTGTGATGTCAATTCAGGATTCAAGGAACTTTACGTCTGTCTCTTGAGGTAGAATCCCCAAAGCGGGAGAATATGTTAATCTGGCAAGGTTTGACTACCTGGCCAGTCCAGTGCTTGGTCCAGTTCCACGATCTTTTGTTTTAGTTACTGCTGAGTGAATTGATCCAGTGAAGGAGTTGACTATCAGGCTACGACCTGAGATTGTATCCAGTCCAGTCATTTGTCACAGTGCAAAGATCATCGAATCAAACTGTGAATATAGGAGTCACCTCCAAAGAACCTTTGCTCTTTGGTCTGTTATTCCCAGCTCTCTGGCTCCTCCAGTTCACATTCTAACCTTATGAACTCTTGAAGCTTTAAACTTCTACTTGTACCTCTTTAATGTTTCTTCTCCTCAAGACTGTGCTACACCCTTGAGATCTCAGGGAGCTATTTCTTCTTTCTCAATCTCTCTCTCTCTCTCTCTCTCTCTCTCTCTCTCTGTGTGTGTGTGTGTGTGTGTGTGTGTGTGTGTCTTTCTCTCCTTTTCTCAATTTTGATTAGCCTAAATATTCATCTGTTGATTTTTTTGATATTTAAAAAACTTTTCTTTTTGCTTCTTTTTTAATCTGTGTGGACTCATGTAGCTATTCTTCGTGGACATGCAATACCCAGGTAGACCATAAGAGGGCATTAGATCTCCTTGGAATAGGAGTTACCTCAGTTATGCGCCACCATATGGGTGCTGGAAATCAAACCAGAGTCCTCTGAAAGAGCGATCAGTGCTCCTACTTCTAAGCCATCTCCAGCCCCAGAAGAGATATTGGTCAGCAAAACTTGGCCTTCCAGAACACTCGTAACCACTCTTACCACCACCATGGCCAGCTCAGCTGTCATGAGCTTTTTTTTTCTCTCTCCTCCTTCCATAAGGAGGATTATGCCTGGATATGAGCAGAAACATTCATTCCAAACAATTTGAACTTAAAGTTGTTTGGTTTTGAGATACAACTCAGACTGAGTCCTTGAAGCCTGTCTTGGTTGTCAGTACTTATTAGTTACAGAAAATGACTCTCTTTACAAAAACCTATAGCTTTTGCTGCATTTGTTTTTAATTAAAACATTCATATTTGAAATAAAAACTAACTTTTAACAGTTCTGTTCACTTCCCTCATTTTACATAATTGCTTGTGTGTTTTTGTGAGTAAGCATAAATAGAGAAGCATTCTATTTATGCTTCTAGATTTTAATGGTTGAAGATGTAGGCACTGACGGGGGCTTTAAAAATATCCTTAGCTTTGCTCAACTTCTATCACCTCTTATTTGTCTAAGAAAATCGATATTCATTTTCTTGTTTCATATTAAATAGTTCAGATAGAATACAAAAGCAAGAAAATGCACCTGGTACAAGGAAGCTGCTATTCCTGACAGCTCTTCATCTTTTTTCAGGCCCATATTGGCTTTTCTCCCGGCCCATCCATTCTCTAATGTAAGTGTTATAAATTACTCTAAAGTGCTATAAAGCGTAATAAACATAAATCAATATTTCTTGGTTCAAAACTTGGAAATGCTGATGGGGGCTCAGTCGGTCAGAGGCATCCTGCATCTATCATATCCCTCCGATGCTCCTTCCTACCAGCAGCCATTTCTGCTTTGAAGAATAACTCTTTGTGTGTCTGTCTGACCCGAGTTCCCTGAACACTCACGGCGACACACCACGATGGATGTGGGGAAGAGCTTGTCCAGCAGTCTTAGCAAAGTCCCATTCTTTTTCCTCTTGGCCTCTGAGCCTGGCAACTTTGGAAGAAAGGAGTGTCATTCTCAGACAGAGTTAGAGCGCAGGCTGGCAGTATGCCAAGCTGGTCTGGGGCTAATTCCAGTTCGTTTGGGGAGAAAGAAAAAAAAGTATTCGTTTTGTATAAGATTCAATGAATTCAGCAAAATTCCACCTCTTTTGCTTTTTGCACATGTGACAACTGATCTGGGTGAAGCACCTGCAGGCAGCTTAATGGCAAAGCCCACCTGCCTGACTCTGCCATCGCTGGCATAGGATCATTTGCTGTGCCCTTAGAGAGAACGCCACATCACTCTCCTGGAAATGACAGCTTGCTCCCACAGCCAACTCATGCCGCTTATGTGGCAACCTTGTTATTTATTCTCCTCTCGGAGGGAATGATTGAATGGCCCTGTGTGTTTGCCCTGTCAGGAATGGGGGAGCTGTATAGGGTTCTATTGGCAAGCTCGGGAGGTCCTTTCAGACGCTTTTCACAGATGGCTTTTAGGGAACTCATGGCAGGATGGTAGGACAATACATAAAGTGGCTTTTCAGGCTAATTCAGCAAGCACAGGGCAGACTGCCTTCTCCCAGCATCTTCACCATGTTCCAGTCCCAAGCAGGTTCTGCCAGACAGTAAGCAGCAGTTTTCTTGCAGAAGATACAGGGCCCCAGTCTGTGTACCTAGGAGAAAAAGTTAAATTCTTTCTCAATTATTACCACCAAATACCCAGTTTGACACATCGCTGTTAACTGCACATCTATAAATTCTTTAAATTGTGGGTACTTTCACATAGATAGAAAAGATACTGTGAGCAACATGTATGCTCAACTATGCTCACACTAAGGGCAATTTCAATGGACAGGGCAGCAAGCAATATCTCTTCATAAAAGTATTAGCAAAAGAAAACCTCCCATATTCTCTTGGTAAACTTTGAGCAAACAGACACTTTCACAACCTAGAGGAGTGTGCGATTGCTCTTTGATTCAGCAAACCTAACTGGGGGGATCAAACCTACAGTAAACACCGTACACACAGATGAAAATATATAAATTACCTATTGGACATTGTAAATACAAAAACATTCTGTCATGTAATTAAAATAATTATGGTATATCTACACGGTAGCATACAGTACAGCAGAGAAAGAGAAAGGGGCCGCTCTACATGCCGTACCTATCTCTGGGGCATCTATTTCAAATACAAAAATGAAAACGTGGGATCGTGCATGTAGGCTAACATACATATAAGGCAAAAATAAGAACTCATGTCTATTATTGTCTTAATATTTGCATAAAACAGCTTAGTAACATTTGTGATGAAATTGTACTTAGGGTTGCATATGAGAAAAGATGAAAACAAGATGGAGAAGGCCCGAGAGCCATAACCAACCTTGAGGTGTGTGCTGCTTTCTCTGTAAAGTACGGAAAACTGTAACCTGCTCAAACAGCACTTTTAATTAGAGGCTAAATGCTTATTTGTCCTGTAAAACATTTTTATTGTGGTGAAATGTATGTAAGAAAATGCCACTTCGGTTCCTCTTTGATTTGTGTGTGTGTGTGTGTGTGTGTGTGTGTGTGCGTGTGTCTGTGTGTGCATGTGTGTATGTGTGTGTCTGTGTGTGTGTGCGTGTGCATCAGCAGTTGATGTAGTATGTTTTCTTTAGTTACTTCCCATGTTAGGTTCTGAGACAGTCTCTGTTGCTGAACTTGTAGTGCACAGATATAGGCTTGTCTGGCTGGTCAGAGATCCCTTATCGGAATCACCCCAACTCTGGAATTGTAGGCCCATGTCACTGCACCCAGCTCTCTTTTCCCAGGGGTTCTGTGTTGTATGAGGTTTTCTGTCCTGCCCAGTCCCACAGTTGTTAAGTCCCAAAGTAATCACACAGAGAGTCTACATTAGTTATAAACTGATTGGCCCATTAGCTCAGACTTCTTATTAACTCTTATAACTTATATTAGCCCATTATTCTTATCTGTGTTAGCCAGGTGGCTCAGCACCTTTTTCAGCGAGGCAATCACATCTTGCTTCTTATGTGGCGGGGCTAGGACTGCGGAGGAATGGGCTTTCCTCTTCCCAGAATTCTCCTGTTCTCCTTGACCTGCCTCTCCTTCCACTCTGGTTGTCCCGCCTATTGGCTACTGGCCAATCAGCATTTATTTAAAATATAATTGACAGAATATAGACATTTGTCCCACACCAGTTCCGGATTTCTGCACTCATATCTTCATGCTTGCAGGGCAAGCACAGATACTCTACCTATTGGAGCAGCCGCCCCAGCCCAACCCCAGCCCCAACTCAAGCCCCAGGCCCAGCCCAACCCTAGTCCCAGCCCCAGTCCCATTCCCAGCCCCAGCCCCAGCTCTAGCCCCACCCCCAGACCCAGCCCCAGTTATTCTAAAACACCCAAGCCAGCACAGTAATTGCATTCGCAGAATGCACTGGAAATATCTTAAATGGTGTGATACCCTAAACAGAAGCTGTCTGCTCTTTAAGCAATAACTTTCTGTCTTCCTTGTCTTCTCCTAGTAATTTCTAGTGTGCTTTCCTGTCTATGAATCTGCCTATTCCAGAGACTTTGTGTCAGTTAAATTAAACAGCATTTACTCACCCTGTGTCTGGATAAGTTCACTTGATGTCTTCAAGGTACACCCAGATTGTATCATATATCAAAACTTCACCTCATTTTGTGATCCAGTAGTTCAGTGCTGATCCGTGTATAAAATCTTTTTATTTAGTCATCTGTTTATGAACCATAAGTTTTCAGGTTTTGCTCTATAGTGACTATATTTCCTTGAACACTGGCATACAAATATCTACTAGCCTTGTTTTCAATTATTTGGAACATGTATGCAGGAAGCGTAACTGATGAGTTGTAAGGTTCTCTACATTTTCAGGGAATATGGTGCTGCCTTCCATGATAGCTGGACCCATATGTGAATACAGCCATCCCAGTCAGGCATGAAGCAGTGTCCTATTAGGTTGACCTATTTGAAAGCAAGAAGTAAATCTTTCAAAAATATCCAGTAAACTGTAGCGCTTGTGGCAATTATCACTTCCAATGTTTTGTTAAATTGCTTGGCATTCAGTAGGCATAAAGTTTCTCAGAAGCTAAGATGGAGTAATCCTTTTCTGCTGAATGTACATGAATGCTACTCAAAATTACAGTTACCAGTACTGCAGGCTTACCACATGCTAATCTCCTTATGCCCTAATTCTCCCTCCAGAGTTCTTTTATCTGTGTTAGGGATACAACTCCAAGCCTCATTTGTGTTAGGCAAGTACACCTTTAATCCCAGCACTCAGGATGCAGAGGCAGGTGGATCTCTGATGTGAGTTTGAGGCCAGCCTGGTCTACAAAGCTAGTGCTGGGACAGCCATGGCTTTTACATGGAGAAACCATGTCTCAAAAAAAAAAAAGCAAAAATGAAAGGAAGAAAAAAAGAATGAGGTCCAGGGCTCTCTAGAACAAAGGATATAGTCAATGTCAAACTTAATAAATGGCGACACCAAGATTTGAACACAGGTAAGTCACTTGGACCTCAGGACACATGTTTTTCTCACTTTAGCAAGCTGTGAGTCTTCTCCTTTCTTTTTGATTTAATATTATGGAACTTGGGCTATTTTCCAACATTTTCTCTGTAATACAGTATTTCCCAGATAACAATACCAAAGACCACAGGCTTTCTCATCAGTCTGTCATGGGGCTGTTTCCTTTCTCTGGGACCTGTGTATGTCCCAAGTATTCTATTGCAGTGGCAATATGCCTAGAACCTAGAGGCAGGTCCTCCTCAGAATGGGAGGAGCCACAACGCGGCTGACCCAGACTGTGCCCAGACAGTCTCAACCGGAGACCGGCCATAGGAGCCCAGGCACATCAGCAAAGGATCGCCTGCGTGTTACCCCACGAACAGAATGAGAGATTACACCCTCTTGTCCTGCTGTAGGCCAAGTGTGCTCATTTGCAAGCAAAAGCTGCTAAAGCACTTTTCCGTGAGGCTAAACCCACCGTTGACTACTGCGGCGCCAATCCGTCATTTCGCTTCCCATGGCTGTGCTCTTTCCAAGAGCCAATATATGCACACAAAGAAACGTTCCCACCTCTTCGCTTCAACACTGAAAGTTTTCAAAACACGAAAATTGTTTATTGTCACGGACTCACTCCACATAGAGTTAGGAGTCACACAACATTTTCTTTGCCTTTGACTATTTTCAAGTCCCCTCTGCTTTTTCCCCCTCCTCTGCCGGTTAACGCCATTCATCCTACAGTCTCATGTCTAATCCATGTCTCATAGCCACACAAGGCTTTAAATACTGTAGTAGTGAGGCGAGTGGGCCGCATCCCACCTCCCGGCTAGCTTAACCCCCAAAATAACCACACGGTAATTGTATTAACTAAATTACTTCCTGGCCCATTATCTCTAGCCTATTATTGGCTAACTCTCACATCTTGATTTAACCCATTTCTACCAATCTGTGTAACACCACAAGGTCATGGCTTATCGGGAAAGATTCTAACCAGCGTCAGTCTCAGGCAGGAGCTTCATGGTGTCTGCCTGTCTGTCCTTCTTCCCAGCATTCCGTTTTGTCCCCCCCCACCTATCTAAATTCTGTCCTATCAAAAGGCCAAGGCAGTTTCTTTATTTAACCAATGAAAGCAACACAAATACAGAAGGACCTCCTACACCAAAATACCTATGTAAAATCCAGTATTCAGAAAAGAAAGTATGCACTATTTGTTTCTTTAAGCATAAATTGCTTTGTTTAATGTTATCTCTAATTGCACAGATTTTCTGCAAAATACATGATTTCATTCTTTATGACTGTTATATATATATATACATAAACATATACATAACATTACACACATTATATATAATTTGGCACATATACATATGTATACATGTATGCATATGTATAGAACATATATGTATATGTATGTATGTCAGATTTTCTAATGCATTCACCAGTTGATGGACACTTGGGCTCATTCTATAGCTAGGCTGTTGTAAATGGCAAAGCAGTAGAATTCTGTGTGTGAATGTTTCTGGGTATATTGGCACACTTTCATCTGTCTCCCAGGCATGTAAGAGCTAACTGGTGCATGTGTTTTCAGGTTTCTTAGCAGCCTCTGTAGGGAAGTGCACAGATATGAGCCTGTTCCACCTTGCCTGAAGGTCAGAGAGTTTGAGCTTATTTTTTATCTTTCTAAGTTGCTGACAAAACAAAATGTCCTGAGCTTGGTGTTTTGGACATTAAGATGGCCCATAGAGGTAGATCTGCTCCACCCTGACCAAAGGTCAGGGAATTCAAGCATACTCTGGTGCTCCTTCATTTAAAATAGGAGGTTTGACATAGGGAGCAACTGCCTGCAGGATACCCGGTCTAGGGTGCATTCAAAAATCAAATGCTTAACTAAGGAATTAATGGCTTAATGTCTCAAGTATTGAAGAAAGTATCTGTTCTGGTTGCCCTTTGTGTAATGTTAAAGCAGTCTTTTGCCTTCTTCCCCCTTTTGTACTGGGGTATAAAAGTGTATGGAAAATTAAACATGGGCAAACTCAGAACTCAGAATTCAGCATTCAGTATTCACTGAGTTGTCCTCCCGTTGCTATCCTGAGTCTCTGGGTTTCTTTCTTATCTCTGTTTCTCGTACCTAACATTTCCAATCCTCACACCCATACCCTGGAATGTATAACCCGCCGAACCTGGACTGAGACAAAAGTCATCCCCAAGAAAGGTGGCTTACAACAAGCCACCGCACTGGTTTCCACAGCGGTAGGCCTAACTTACAGCTTCAGCAGAATATAAGCCTTCTTTATCCTCTTTCCATGAGTGAGTTTATTGCTGTTTTCTTAGTAATAGCTATTCCCGCTGGAGTTGGATAAAATCTCAGTACTGTATTCATGTGCATTTTCATAATGCTAAGAATGGTGAACATGCTTCTGTATGTATACATGTAGTTTTTCCTTTTTGGACAAGTTTTTATTTCATCAGCATGTATATTGTTTGAATTGTCTAGCTGGAAGATAAAAATTTTTATGTATTTTTTATGTATTCTAGGTATTAGCCCTCTGTTCAGCTGTCAGATGTAGCGCTCACAGAGGTTTCCTCTCGCTTGGCTTCCTTTACTGTGGAGAAACTTCTTAATTTTGGGCAATCGCATTTGTCAGTTCTCATTTTTAATTCCTGAACAATGGAATTTATTTACAGGAAATGTTTATGTTTTACCTCTAGCAGTTTCAAAGCTGTAGCTCTTACATTAAGGTATTTTTATTTAAATTATTATTTTAATATTATTTAATATTATATTATTTTAAATTAAATTTGTTATTTTTATTCTTTTAAATTTTCATATATAGATTTAAAATAAATAAATAAGCATTAAGGGCCTTGATTCATTTGAGTTCACTTTAGCAACCAACAACAGGTATGGATCTAGTTTCTTTCTTCTTTTTGCAGATATGTAGCTTCCCAACACCATTTTTGAATAGTTGGCTTTTCTTCAATGTATTATTTTTGGCATTTTTTTCATAAACAGTGACTGTAGCTCCATGGGCTCATCTTTTTGTCTTCTCCTGGTCTACATAGCTGTTTGGAGGCCTATGTTGTGGGTTTTGTGTTACTATTGCTCTTTATTGTAACTTGAGTTCAGGTATGGTAACATACCCAGTATTGTTGTTTTTGCTTGAAATTGGAATGGTTATCTGATGTCTTTTATGCTTCCATATAAAATTTAAGATTCTTTTCTTTTCTTTTTTATTAAGGAATCAAGACTCTTTCATTGAATACCGTAAAACAGAAATAGCTGGAGATCACTGTATTGAGATTAAGATAATCTACCATGTTGGAGCTGTATTATAAAATAGCCATTTTCTCTTTATTTGGCTCTATCTCTTTCTCTCCCCCCTCTCTTTCTCTCTCTCTCTTTCTATATATATATATGTATACACACACACACACACACACACACACACACATATATATATATATATAAACTGGTTTGGGTAGCTATAATCTTGTTTTGATGGGAATGCAACAGTAATCTGGTAACTGGCAATCTGGAGGCTACTGAAACTATGCGAATACAAATGTTGCCTCACTTCCTCCTTCCGGGCACCTGCATCAGTGTGACTCTTTAGAAAGTTGAGATCTCTGCAAGGCCTCATTCTAGACTTCTTTTTTAGTAGTTTAATACATTTTAAAAAAGAAAATGATGTGGATTTTTCATTGCAAACTTTAAATATAGAAAAGGAAATCCTCTTAACTCTGCCCATCCCACGTTCAGTGTGCTTCTTTCAGTGTGTTTTATAAACACTCGAGTCATATTTGTTCATTGTGAGCCCTATGTTCAATCAATGAAGACGCATTTAATAAAAACTTTTGAGCAAAGTCCTTAAGGACGTAGGTGGTATGAAAAGATAAGTCACAACATACTTGAACACAGTGAACATGATGTATTTGACAGGATTAGAATGGCCACCCTAAAAATAACATCACATTTTAATTTTGTAGATGAGAGGATTGAATTCCAGAGAAGGGAAAAAAAAACTAATCCAAGGTCACCAAAGCCATCTGGGGAAAAGCTGAGATTCAAACCATGGGCAGATTCTCTAGAGCACAGAATCTCAATGACATCCCATGGCCTTGTCCTAAACTACCAGCTTCTGTTGAGCTGGGCATTCACCTCAGGGCTATATATATGGGCTCATTTAATTTTACAGCACTATGTGAACAGATAGTGACTTGTCCCGTTTTGAAGATGAGGAAACTTAGGCCGAGGTACAGAGCTGGGACTAGAATGAAGTCATTCTAGACCCGTGGAGTTGTCTCTAGATTCGAACAGCATGCTGTTATTACATACATAGATGCACACTGTGCTAAAACACTATTCAAGTCTTACTTGTGTTTGTTTAGAATCTTCAAGAACACTTCAAATTGATTAGTTATAATGTAAATAAGATACCAAATTGAGAATTGCAGCTGAGTTAATCTAGACATTAAAATTCTAAATACCCCAATTAAAAAATGGGGTAAGGATCTGAATAGAGAATTCTCAACAGAGGATGTTCGAATGGCCAAAAGATACTTAAGGTCATGTTCAACTTCCTTAGCAATCAGGGAAATGCAGATCAAAACAACTTTGAGATACCATCTTACACCTGTCAGAATGGCCAAAATCAAAAACA
>PVIU01024362.1:0-25678 GCA_004026605.1 Ondatra zibethicus
AGGTGGCCGATTGGGTTCCTAACTTCCGGCACCACTCTCCCTCCTGTGGGAATGGTTATAAACTGGGCAGAAAGGATATTATATTTAAAGGGAAATGCCAGTGAGGCCTCAGAAATTATAACTTTAACTAAAAACAAAGAAAAACAGACAAACAAAAAAACATTTTTTTTTGCAACATAAAAAGCTAAGTCAGTGTAGACGCTGCCATACACACCTATATGTAAGGACTATTCTGTATCAGAAGTTTCTCTGATTTTGTTACATTTGATTCATTTTATTGTCTGTGAACTGTGTGCCATATGCTATGAGAACTCTATGGGAAAATATTTGAACATTTTGGGGAAAGTTACTAGGTATTAAGGAAATGAAAACTACAATAATATATCGCGGCAGTTTGTGAGGTGTTAAAAGGTGAGCAAGTTAAGCACATATCTCCCCTTGTGACTAAAGAAAATCACAGGTTCAAGCCCAAGTAAGTGAAACAAAAGATCAGGAAGCCCACATGGCAATTCCCTGTGTTGTTAGAATTCGTTGACTTTGTTTTAATTTTGACTAGCCCAATAGTGCCTGTTGGGACACCTAGGAGTGCCAGGCGGAAGCAGAGCTGTCACACAAAGTCCGAGTTCAGGAGTGACACCCATCCAGATCACTGTTTCCTAAGAACCAGGTCACTGCTCCTGGCTTTCTGTTTGACTTCAGCTCTCACATGTCCCAAGCCCCGCATTTGCATCACGAGGATCACTGTGAACAGGGTTGTCTGTTGGATTTTTTGACATTTACATGATAATTACATTAAGAATGTAATTATTTGTTTAAGGACATCTTCTCATTTAATTATGGGAATATTTGTTATTTTCTCACATTGCTCATGAAAAACATAGACAAAGCCATTATCTAACTTGGTATCAGTTTTGCAGCAAATCAAGTGGTGGAACTGCTGAGTTTTCCTCTCCATAATGACTCCAAAGCCTCTGCTTTTCAGTGCAATACCATCTTCTTTAAAGAAAAATGCACCATGTTCTTTAATAATTCAGCAGAAAGACTTGCTTTTGAAGTAGTTTGTCTTTCATTTCTAATGCAAACTAAGAAGACACAAGTAATGAAAGGGCCTTAAAATTTTACCATACTGACTTTTTGCTCCATCTATTATTCTGAAACAAGCTTTAGAGAGTTTTAGTGGACAAAATTATAATACTATTGCTTTATTAAGAATTTTGTAACATTCTTTTTATATCATTCCAACTTGACATCAAGTTCACAAATGCCTATAAAGTAATTTTTTTCAGTCCTACTAATTTTTCCAAGGTTATTGTTCATTAAAAGTCTAGGATAGAGAAGTACCTAGATTCATAGTACTGGGCTAGCAAGATGGCTCAGTCAGTGAAGGTACTTGCCTGTAAGGTTGTAGACTGAGTTTGCCAGAACCCATGTAGAGGTTGAAGGATAGAACTAACAAAGTTGTGCACTGTCCTCCATGTGTGAGCCATGGGACCTGCCTCCCTCTAGCACACACACCACCACCAACAACAACAACAACAACTATGAGTGCTGGAGAGATAATTCAGCAGTTAAGATCATTTGCTGCTCTTGCGGTAGACCAGGGTTCAATTTCCAGCACGTACATGGCAGTTCACAACTGACTATAACTCAAGTTCCAGGCAATCTGACACCTGTTTCTTATATCTGCAGGCAACAGGCACACACATAGTGCACATATGTGCATGCAAGTAAAACACATAAGTATACATCAAAGAAGATCAATAACAGTAATATAATTTCTTAGTTTGCAGAGTGTCACACAGAACTTAGGCTCTAATGAATAGACTAGTCTGGGCATAGTGGTGTACACTTTTAATCCCAGCAATCAAACCTACTAACACATTATCTTCTAGCTCTGGGACGTAAATAAGTGTATGTGGGAGCAAGTCACCTGCCCCTCCCATAGACTGTTAGGAATGCTGTCTCAAGTTGAGAAGCTGGTCCCTCTGATTGCTTTTGAAATGGGATAATCCGTGGAGTAGTTCTACCATAGCTGGTGCCAGAGAAAGGGGTCTAAATAAGAATCTGTAGACTTCCAACGAGTAAGTCTTCCAGAGACCAACAACCTTGTGATTCCCATACCTTCTGTGTTTCAGTGACCACTGGGCTCATCCTTGCCACAACTGTTGCCCCAGGCAGTTCCAACACAGGTGAGTCAATGTTGTAATGTGAGTATTCCATGACCCCCCTTACCACTGCATGCTTTCTCTGATTCACTGAAAGAGGACCACAGGGTATTCTCTGTCATCATTACATCTTTGCCATTAATCTATTTCCTCTTTCTTTCTCTCAGAGGCCACAACTTCCCTACAAGTAAATGGAACAGTAAAAAGTGAAGGAGCCACAGTTGAGCACTGAGGGGCTTGTACCTTCCCTCCTAGGAACTCCTTCAAATCTTCTAAAAATACCTATTTAATAAGCTTTATTGATAAGAAAATAATAGAAAAAGCAAAAGTTATATTGCCTCCTTTATCTCTACATACATACTTTAGTAGGTTGTGACTCCTTTGACAAACCTCCATCTTGAAAATTATTTACATTATTATTCATAACAGTCACAAAATAAGAGTTATGAAGTAACAATGCAACTAATTTTATGGTTGGAGGTCACCATAACATAAAGGTTGAGAACCATTGTGTTAGATAGTCAAAAGTCTAAACTAATGACCAATAAATGATATGGGGAGAAATTTCCTACCCACATTCAAAGCAAATAGCATTATGGTTGAGAACTGTCTCAGAAGACTTGGTATAAAATCATTGTATGGGACAATTTCTTCTATGGCAGGTTTCAGTGGTGGCTTTGTAGAGTTCTGAATCAACTACTATTTGAATCAACTACTAGGCACATAATTGAACTCATGAGCACAATTGTGTTCTTGTTTTGGAGACCTCTGTTGCAGTCTCTGGGGAAACTAAAGAACCAGTGAGATGTAACGTACCTCAGATGTGGACATTATATTTTTATAGCAGTACAGGATATACTTTCCTAGACCACAGTCATTATTCCCTTCTTTGTTTTCTCTCTCAGAGGCTACAACTTCCACGAAAGGCAGTGAAACTACCCATGGAGAAGTTCACACAGGTGAGCCACTATTCTGTGAAGTTGAGAGGGGTGGTTGTTTGCTTGTTTTAGTTTAATCAAGTCCTTCTTTGATGGCTGTAGTAAACCTGAGTGAGGAGGTAGGGTGAGGAAAGAGATGGCGTTCTTCCTGTGGCTACAACCTGCAGGCTTGCCTAGGAATTCTATGGCCACCGTGGATTTGTAAAGACTGAGACGTACATAGTTGAGAGCACCACAGTATTGGTTAGTGTCTTCATATCAGGACCATAATTATTACATACAACTTACTTGTTTTTCTCAAAAACAATATGCTAACAGTGACCATCCTAGTGTTTGTGTGTTTTTCCATTCCCTTCTGGTTACCAGAAGCTGGAATGGTGGCTGGTCCAGGAGAGAGATCTCAAGTGTTCTGTTCACTAGTACAGCTCAAAGAGGAACATCAGAATCACACAAAGGAGATGCTCAGAATGTTAGCAGGTGAAGTAATGTATCATTTTGCAGCCTTCTCCCTCTTAAAGAGGTACCACGGTGGTTTCACCTGGAGAAGCTGCAGCTCATGGAGTTTGAAGTTGCTCAAGGTGGATTAAATATCATTTGAGAGTTTCATGATCAAGGAATTTTGTTTTAAACAGCTGAAATCAAAACACTTTAAGTAATTGATACATATAATTCAGAAAGATGATCATTTCTCCTTTAGGCACCTGTGTTATAGCAGGCATTTCCTGCTTTATCAGATGAGGGAGATCATTTCTCCCTCACCTTCAGTGGAACCTATGGAGAAAAAAACCTCAGTGACTCATGGGAAGGAAAATAAGTGAGATAGTTCATTTCTTCAGAGGTAGTGGTTTGGCCAATGGCCCTCTGATGAATCAGATCCATATATCTTTTCCACTTTTCCAATAATTTTGAGAAACGTATGCTCTGTCAATCACCCATGGAAGCTAACCATTATACCTATAACTTTCCATATAAATATGTTCAAAAGAAAGAGGTAATAGTTATTTAAGCTCATCATCTATTTAGAGTGTCTACTCTGAAGACATCAACACAATTCTTCACTTCCTCCACCAAATCATTGAACTTCACATTCTTGATTTTACTTTTTCAGAAGTTACAACTTCAACAGAGAATAGTGAGACCCATGGAAGCAGAGGGACAGCAGGTGAGGCCCGGAAGCTCCCAAAGCTGGGTGTGGGCTTTCCATGTGACTGCTGGGCTTGCCTGGGAGTGTTTGATTTCCTGTAGAGTACTGTGTAGTGCTTTGTATATTTTCTTTCAACTGAGCATATTCTGGAAAAATCCTCTCATTATCAGCAACTAGTCACATAGCCAAAACTTCCTGAAGACTGTTGTCTGTATAGTCAGTTTGAGAATGACTTTTGACACTGCATACACCACTAAAGTGTTAGAGGAAGGAGAAGAAACACTATGACATCTGGAAAGCATCATATCCTATAAAATTGGGGGGGGGCATTATTTGCTTTGTTTTGCTTGTTTGTTTTGAGACAGAATCTCACTGTGTAGTCCTGGCTAGCTTAGAACTAACCGTGTAGACCAGACTATACTAGAACTCAGAGAGAGTCATCTGCCTCAGTTTCTACCTACAGAGTGCTGGAAGATTACAGATATATGCCATCATACCTGGATTATATGAAGGGGTTTATTGACATAAGAGCAAAAATGACATTAAGTCTTGGCTCATACTCTTGGCACAATCAAGTATTTTTTCTGGTTTTTTTTTAATCACATGATAGGCACTTGTGTAACATCAAGAGGCCAAGCAACTGGAATTGTGTCCCAGGAGAAAGGAAGCCACCTTGTTCCCCATTTCATCATAGAGAGAATTTCAGGGAAGGGCTTCAGATGGGAGCATTCCTTTTTGGATCACTTTGTCGATGTGGGTCATAGATCATTTCAACTCATGAGGAAACTGTGAGGGGGCATCTGAGAAACATGCACTCGGGTTCTTCTCCAGACACGTCTTTAGGAGACTAATGTGAGGATTTGAGGTCCTTTGTTTATTAGCCAGTGTTGGAGTTGGCCTGGATGTTTCCAGAGGTGAGCCAATAAACTGCCGTGAAATCTTCAACGGCTCCATCTATGGGGTGATTCATCCTCCATTGCCCCCTGTGCAGGAGAATGTTAGCTAGCTTCTACAGTCACCTATCTTTAGTTCACCCCTCTCTGGAGCCACAACCACTTTGGGAGAAAGCGGGACATTGAAAATGGAAGTAATCTCAGGCATCAGGTACACCTTCTAGTAACTTCTTGAAACCACTCACAAAAAAATCTTTCCATTTCTGATATTTGTCAAAATATTAGGAAAAAGTTGTATCAGATGTTCAGTATTTGATGCCAATGAGTACCATTCGAACACACTGGCATTTCTTGTTTGTGCTTCAATGATATATCAATGAGGCATCATGGGATACACTAACCCTAAAAGTTATATTGGTAATTCAGCCAAAATATACTTCCCTATGACTAAACCTGGCCAAAAAACTATGATAACAAATGTCTTCTGTAAAGTTACCAAAGGAGTAATACATTGTATAGAAACATCTCAATTGTCTTAAAACCACAAAGCCAGAGAGATAAGTTTATTCCTGAATAGAGAAAATTAAGGGCTTTTTTTTCTTGAGAGTTTATACCCAATGTCAGTCTACCATCAGGGTGAAAATTTTGTTAATGTTTGCTAAGTAAGCCATTATGAGATGGGCTTCTGAGGAAATGCCTCCATTTATTTTGGTATATAATCTCTGCAAATAAACAGGGGGGTGATATATATTTGTTGAATAAATTAAATGGTTGGTATGTGGTAAAACTGTTTAATCCAGGAACAGAAAGGCTGATGACAGCACATGTTCAAAGGACTGCTACAGAGATGTAGAGGTCTCTAAAGGGTACTTCCCAGAACGGTCCAGCGCACAATCCTGAATGACAGCATGTGCCATATGCCTTGGCTGCATCAGTGCAAAGCATCCTTCATCTTGTCATTGTACCTTCTCGTTCCAGGAACCACCCATGCACCTGTAAGAGTGACTGAGGCATCTGGGAGTTCCAGCACAGGTGAGAGAACCCTTCTGAAAGAAGGGAGCAAGGCTCCGCCTGTGTGTCAGTGTCACAGATTCCTTCCTACATCCCTATCTTTCATATGTTTCTCTCCTCTTCTCTCAGAAGCCACAACCTCCGCAGGAGTCAGTGGAACCATGGCCACAAGAAACAGTGCAGGCAGGAGTAATTAGAGGGTGTGACTTTTGAGTAGTGATAAATTACAATTCCAGCTTGTTTCTTGGTAACAGAAAAAGTGGTCTTCCTGGAGTCCTTGTTGAAGTCAACAATGTCTTCATTTGTGACTAGGTTTTGGATCAACCGAGGCAGATTTTATGAGTCCTCCCATAGGTCGTTCTCTGTGAACTAGAACAGAAGTGGCAATTATCTGGATGGATTCAGTTTTCCTTTTGTCATTTCAGGATTCACTACATCAGCTAGAGGAAGTACAGGCTCAGAAAGTTTGATTTCAGGTTAAACAGAAGGCCAAAACATAAAATAAAAGAGTTTCCCTTAATATTAGTAGATTCTTCCTTGAGCAGAAACCAGACAATGTGCCATTGTTGGCTGTTCTTTAAGCGCAGAAATTCTCAGCTTGTGTGTTATGACCCCTTTGGGAGGGTTGGAAGATCCTTTTACAGGAGACACATATCAGATATCTTGCATATTAGATATTTACATTATTATTCACAATAGTAACAAATTTACAGTCATAAAGTAGCAATGAAATAATTTTGTGATGGGGGTCACCACATGAGGAATTGTATTAAAGGGCTACAGTGTTAGGAAGTTCAATTGAAAACCACTGTCTCTGGATGATAATGAATTTTGATTTTGGTCATTACTCCCTCTTCCCCTCTTTATATCAGACACCACAGTCCCTGGCATGACTTTACTCTGTATCTGGTGGCCCCAACACAGGGAAGCCAATGACTTAACAATAATGGAAGTAGTTTAGTAATGGGACCCTGCAAACACATAGCAAACTTTACCAGTCATGTGGTTCTGAACTTCTTCTTGGCTGTTATTTGTCCATTTAGAGGCAACAACTTCTTTAAGTGGCAGGACCTCAGATGTTGGAGTTCAGCTAGATGGGCCCCAATAACTAATTATCTCCCCCCCCTTTTTTTAAATTGTCTGATGTAAGGAATTCTGGGGAATTTTCCTCAGCTCTTCTTTGAGTACACGGTGCCTGGATGATCATACATTCCTCCTATGAACTGCCTTTCTATGTGTAGAGAAAACGGCATAACAGGGATTATGAATAATATGTCAGTAGAAGTAAGAAACCTAACTCAAGAAAACCATACAATTATTCTAAACCCAAATTCTAATTTTGGTCTGGAGGGATTCATAAATTACGCCCTCCTTCTGTGATTGCAGTCACCACAGGGGTGACTACTGGTACAACTGCAGCCCCTGAGAGTTTCCTCACTCATGAGTCATGAAAACGGTTCGGGAAATTTGTCTCTGCACAGCGGAGGCTGCTGCCTCTCCTAGGGACAGTGTGTAAAGTCAAAGGGCTGCACATTTCCCCAATGTTCACATCCCAAGCTTCATTCCACCTCTATTCAGGGCTATAGCTTCTGCAGAAGTTATAGCATACACTGGAGATAGAACAGGAACTAATGAGTGACTGGCGTTGTCAGCCTTGTGGGTGGTTGGCGACTCTCTGGGGTCTGTAGTAGATGGCAGATGAGAGCACAAGGGAGAGAAACAGGGTTGTATGCTTCTTTTGACAAAATGCACATGATCTTTTTTTGCTGTGGTGTTTTCAGTTTATTTAGTAAACTGTCAAGTGAACCAAGCATAGTCCTTTTCCATTTGGCCATTCACCCCACACAGTACTCTCTTAGACAAGATTTCGTTGCTCTCATTGTCTTAACCATCTTGCTGTTTAGGTGTTAATTCAGGTACGGCTGGAATTTCCGGAGACCTAGAGAATTCCAGTTCTGGGAAGCAGATGTTTAATTCATCCATTATCATGGATTTTTTTCTCATATCTACCCCCTAAATTTACCCCCGCAGGAGTCCCCACAGAAGCACCAGGCAGCCAAAGCACGGGAGGAAACACAGGTGAGTGCTGGAAAATTGCTTCCTCCCGAAACATTAAACCCTAGCAAAAGCATGCGAGTTTGTAAGAAAACGGGTTTGGATACAAAGGCTCCCTTATTGATGATAAGAAACATGAATTTGTTGAAACCCATCCTGTTCTTAGGAGGGGGGAAGCACTGCTATGGTCTCTCAGACTGGACCTGGAATGCCAAAATGGATGTTAGCTGGACCATCCTTCAGAGGTCCCTGTGGCTTTCTTCCTATGGAGATGAGCTGAGGGTTTGGGGCAAGGAATTAGGCCGTAATGGGGCCAGAGAGAACAGGGAAAGTTCCTTTTTATGATACAGCTTGGAAATCATTTGGAAAAAAAAAGTTTTCACCTGCCTCTTTGGAAGATGTAGCATGCAGCCTGAAAGCTCTATGTTGTTTTAAATTAGGTCCATATGCTGGTCTCTGTCTTCTAATCCTAGCTCAGACTCCCAACCTCTAGGATTCCAGAGAAGAAGCTTATGGATAGTGCTGGTCCTGGAATAATCTAGACTTACTTACTTTTGCAGATTCCACTTCAGTAGCAACTGAAGTCACAACCAGTGCCCACATATCCCAGCCAGGTAAAATGTAGAGATCCAGTGGGCTCAAACAAATCCTGTGGAATTTATCTCTTTCACATGGGGTCCGCCTTGCACACGAATACGCCATCACTAAGATGAACACACACAGACTTGCCATGGATTTTTACTATTGTGAGTAAAACATTGTGTTATCATCCTCTCTTCTCTAGAAACAACTACAAGAGCAGCAGAGAGTCACGACACTGAAAATAAAACAGGTCAGTATGAAGAGACCTCCAATCGCTTCATTGTCCAAAGGCATTTCTTGTACTTAAACATGTGCTAGGGTCTTTATTATATATACATTAAAAGCAAAACCTTCAATAAGAAACAGTGATTGCAACATTGTTATCTTTGTAGTGAAGATACAAGATATTCTAGGCACAGGTATTATTGTTATTGTTCATTTATTGATCAGCCAAAATTATATGCAAAAATTATGATTCCATGGATAAGGAAGAGAACAGACAGTTCCTTTATGTTTTCTAGTTGATAGCCATGACTGAAGGCAGAAAAATGAAGATAGTTGAGTTTTATACTAGCTAGGTGGGCAGCAAATTTCTACAAAACATGAGAACAGAGACATAATGATGCATGGGTGAATTCAGGACTCCGCCAGATCCTAGCAATAGAAGTGTGAGGATCAAGGAAGAAGATTAGGAAATATAAATATAAATAAAAATATAAATAAAGCTTATGAAAAAGTTGAGTTCCTAATTTAAATGTGATTCCATCTTTACAGCAATGAGAGCCCCTTCGATTTTTATCAAGAGAATGGCATGCTCAGTGCCTTAGAGGAAGTGACTCTGACAGCAGTGTGGAAATTAGATTATTCTGTTGTATACACCCCTCATTTTTCTCTTCTATTTCTGGGTTCTACTATTATTAAAAATTAGTAACTATTCCAGATTGCCTTAACAAAGGGTTAGAGGCATCTAATCTTCCAAATTTTCACTTATTTTACTACTTTATTATCAATTTTTGGTAACAGTTGTTAGAGTTGCTTTGAATAAATATGTAGAAATTGAAAGTTTCTTTTAAGGATGCCCATCCTAGGCCAATTTGTGTTTCTTTTCTTTTGGTAGGGTGAGATAACAGTACAAATTTGACTTTCAGTAATTTTGACTTAGAATTTGAATTTAGAATTTCGTAAATATGATTGGCCCATATCTGTGAAGTATAGAAACTTAAAGGTATACATGCATTTCATTTGCATAAAGCATTTGGGAGAGATAGAACAAAATTCAAGCCTTTCAAAAGGTTGTAAAAAGGATAAATGTTCTTAAGATCAAAATTATCTTAATATAATTATATTCCTATGTAGTAAAATCATCCCTTACTCTTTATTGACTGGCCTTTTCATTTGAATTGTTTTCCAAGAAAATTTTCAATAGAAGTCTAGTTTTTACTCTCAATGCAGATTTCTCTTCCATTAAACTTTGAGGTCTAAAAGAAACACCCAACGATAGCAGATGTTCTAAATGGCACAGAAGGGAGACGGGTTGTATATCTGTAAACCTGACTGTATGGTCAATTATTTCAACAATGTAGTAATGGATCAGATAAATGTATTGTCCCCAAAACTATGACTCCATTCCAGAAATTTCAGAGCCTAACAGCTTTCTGTTTCCCACACAGCGTGTGCAGGCTTGCTTCCACCAGTCCCAGGTGAGTGAACCCCACTGCGGGGAAATTCTCTGGTGACAGCTCCTCTTGTGCATCAGGGGTCCAGCACATGAATGGTCATGAAAGGTTATCAAGCAAACTGAGTACACGAATCTGGCTTTTATTTGCCAAATAATGTAATTTTCTAATTCACAAACAAGTGTGGACAAGCAATACACGCTGATTTGCCTGCCAGCTCTTTCATGAAATTATGCGTCTCGATAAGAGGTAGAAAAATCTTACTGCTCTCATAACAGTGAGCGTTTGATGGACTATGTAATACAACTTTGGGGGTTTTGTTCTAGTTGAAAATTGCAAGTGTGTCTGTGTTTAATAATTTCTGAAAACTTTATTGAGTTCCTACTACTTTTAAGATAATGTAATGTGTTTTGCAGATAGCATTTAATAAAGAAAATAATTTTGACCTCATTTAGTGAGGAAATGGAAATTAAAAAAAACAGTTTTCATATAAGGCAGACAATAAAGTTCACAATAAGAAGTAAATAAATGTCCTGTGGAGAATGCAGGCTTTAGAATTGGAATTTTAAAGCAATACGTAGACTATTCTAGATCCAATAAATGAGAGGACAGAGTTGATTAAAGAGCAGCTTTAATTTGGGAGACCTTGGAAACTAGAATGAAGTATTCATTGTAAAAGACTACCATTTGAAATAAAAGCAATCAGACAGTTAGGCATTAGGAAAATTGCTGTAGCTGTGGTACGGAGAGCTGATTGGATCAGAAAGGAATCTATGCTGTTGAGTTGCTGGATTGATGATGATGGGGTGGATTAGCCAAGAACAAAGGAAAGAAAGGTTTGAAGTGAGGGTGAGAGGAAGGGATTTGTTGGCAGATTGAATGGCAAACTGCAGTTACCTAAGACTGGATGCTTTAATAATCAAACTGTGCTTGGGACAAGAAGACACAGTCTGTTTTGTGCATTTATGTTGGAGGTTATTGAAGATCTGTTGGGATACTGTACATTCATAGAGATAGAGCTGTGCCCATGACTTAAAAGTGTCCATGGGCACAAATGAGTTACAAGTTGGAGAACCTTCCACTTAGTGCTGTACATAGTGGAGAAAAGTTCCATTGAAAAGGCTACAGACAAAATGAGAGGTGTAAAGAAGAGCTTCTAGTATGGACAGGGTTTCCTGAATGTTAAATTTAAAGAAAGGCAAATGTTTTCTTGAATATGAAAGTTAATATTACTTATGATAGGGAATTTAAATGATTGATTAAGGGAATTTGTATCTTTGCATTTGCCAGTGATGTCTTGGTATTTATTGAATTGTAGAGATAGAAAGCAGTTTTATCAGACAGTAAACTGGATAGTGTACACACGCATACACACACAAAGCAAAACAAAAGAATAACGTACATTACCCCTATTCAAAACACTTTGCTGGAAGTAGGCGTCCATCTTCATAGGCGGGTGTCATTTATCCACCTTCAGACACAATGTCTCCAAAAATTGACCTTTGAAATCCCGGTGTCAAATACCATATGGGCCCCTGATGGTTATCTATAAATAGCAAGTGGTTGTAATTTCAACCTTTAATTAACATTTATTACTTTATATTAACAGTGTGTCATGGTCCACTGGGAGAAGAGAAATCTGTAAGTATAAAGTTATGTTCTACTTTAACCTAAATTTCCTTCCTGCCTCTTTGTGAAAAATGTCTCAACATGGGTTGTCTCTGTAGCCAGGAGACACATGGACGTCTAACTGCCACCAGTGTACCTGTACTGAAGCACAGGCTGTAGACTGCAAACCTAAAGAGTGTCCTTCTCCGCCCACCTGCAGAACTGGAGAGAAGCTGCTAATGTTCAAATCGAATGATTCCTGCTGTGAAATTGGCCACTGTGGTATGCATCTGCAATATATTATATGAACTGAGTCTGTACATTGTTTGCCTGATAAGACATTTAAGGGATGTTTCTGAGCTAATATGCCACACATGACATTAGGATCTGGTAAATATAACAGAATTAGTACTTCTTAAAACTTACCTTTATTGTAATGAAGAAAAACCCAGAATTAAGGAACAGTAACAGCATCAATGGGTTAAAAGGAAATATTATTTTAAGAAAAGCATAATTTGTTGGTAAGTATGATCTCATCTGCAAATTCTCCTTCATAAATATTAAAGAAGTATATTACATTTATTTTTCAGAACCAAGAACATGTTTATTTAACAATACTGATTATGAGGTAAGCCTTTTTCTTCACTAGTTCATTAATATAATCATATGAATAAATGCAATGCTAAGCCACACTAGGGGGTTTTCGTTGTATAATAAAAAATGGTTTTTAAAATACTTTTTAAAAGACCAAGGATAAGTTCTTCTTTGTCCACACTAGTTACAGAAAACGCAGCACTCGGGTGGTGCTGAAGGAAGCTGTGCTCCTAATTGTTAACCAGCCAGCAGTCAATCTCAGAACAGAAGTTCCCCAGGGTCCTACCAGATGGAGAAGACATATTGTGCAACATTGATTTCAATGAACAGTGTTCAGCTGTAATTACAACCAGAAAGATCAGATGGCCAAACTGCCAGCCATCAAACAAGCAACCTCAAGGGCTCCACCCACCCAGGGGCTTAGTCTGTACAGAGCTGGATCTGGACTGTTGAGCCCACATTTGGGGCAGGGCTTCACTTTCTACAAAAGGCTTTGTGAAACCGAAGATGTCCAATGATTCCCGAGCTGATATTAACACTCTCAACTGGTGTTGATAAATACTTAAAACTCAAACTAAAGTAAACGAGGCATGCTAAGAAACAAGTAACGGGATGCTTGTAAAATTCAACTCGCTCACATTTCAGTCTGATCTTCTCAACTTTCCATTTCCACACTGGTGTGACTCTAGAAACCACAAAACCTAATAAGTAAAGACCCAAAAGAAAATTTTAATGACTTGCATGTGAAAGAGTTGAAGTCATAAATTTTCAGTTTAATAGGGAATTTATCTTTTGACCTAAAGCCTAAATCAGTAGTTTTAAACCTGTGTGTCACAACCCACTTGGGGGTCAACTGAACCTTCCACAGAGGTCACATATCAGATATCCTGCATATCAGACACTTATGTTATAATTTACAACAGTGGCAAAACTGCAGTTATGAAGTAGCAACAAAATAATTTTATGGTTGGTGGTCACCACACATGAGGAACTGTATTAAAGGATTGCAACATCATGAAGGCTGAGAACCACTGGCTTGAATTAAACATTGTTTCTCAGACTGTGCTTTTTTGAATACTGGACAGAAATTAAGTATAAAACAGTCCAAAGAGTTTTAACAAAGATAGAAGTAAGGCAACTTGGGAGGATTGCCATTAACCCTACTATAAAGATTTGTTTATTTTTTATGTGTATACATGTTTGTGTGTTTTCTGTTATGTGTATAAATATATAAGTGTTTAAATATAAGTTTTATTTATGTGTATAAATTTTCATGGGTGCATGGGATCTTGGGGCCCTCAGAAGGCAGAAGAGTGCCCTGGGCCTCCTGGAACTGAGGAATAGGTGCTGAGCCACTATTTGGGTGCTGGGAACCAAATCCTGGTCTTCTGGAAGAACAGCAAGGACTCAGCCACTGAGCAATCTCTCCAGCCCTCTTAGTCCTCATCTAAATTTGTATCTATTATTGGCGTGTGTGTGTGTGCAGCACGGTGCATGTGTGAAGGCCAAGGGTACCTATTAGGCATCAGTTCTCTCTCTCTACGGTGGATTCCTAGGATCCAACCCAAGTTATCATTTTAGCTTGCAGAAAGTACTTTTACCATGAGTCTTAATTCAAAAAACCTCTTTTTGTGCCGTTTTCTCCACTTAGATGTCATATTTTTCTTGAAGCATAGAGCACAACAATTGGTGAACGTCTTGCTTACTATAAAACATCAATTCTTGAAAAATATTCTTAAACATATAATACAGTGACTGTCTTAAGATTTACTTTGAAGATTGGGAATCTTAAAACAGTTACATCCCCAATGGAGAATTTTGATTTCTATTCCCTGAAGTTGAAGAACCACCTTTCCTTAACTGTTTATAATAACTAAAGGTGTCTCTTTACAGAAACTAAAATAAGAAATTTCATCCTCTTTCTTTTTTTCTTTTCTACCAGTTTTTAGCTGGTGGGTAAAATTATATTCTAAGGCAAATAACTACTTTCCTCCCCTGGTCACCTTTCAGATTGGTGCATCCTTTGATGATCCTAGCAACCCATGTGTTTCCTACACCTGCAACAGCACTGGCTTGGTGGCTGTGGTTCAGAACTGCCCAAAGCAAACCTGGTGCACAGAAGTAAGTCATGGTCTAACAAAGACGGGCTAGGCCACCACGCAAGCTCGCCTCAGACCCTTGTCATCTTTCTGCTCCTTTGGGAAAGTAGTCTTTGGCCAGGAGATATAAATCTGTTGTCAGTTCCATGGAACTTTGTAAGAATTCATGCTCCAAGAGCTAAATGATTCTAGAAACATCAGTATATTGAGTATATTCCTCCCACCAAGAAAGGATTTTGTTTTCTGCCTTCATAAAACTTAATTTAGTGCTATTCTGAAAGTAGGTTATTACAAAAATATTAGCTATTTTATATTTATTTCTTTTAACTTGTGTGTGAGTGTTTTATCTGCATGTGTGTATGTACACTATGCGCATGCCTGGTACCCTCAGAGATCAGAAGAGGGTATTGGTTTCCTGGAAATAGAGTATGGATGGTTGTAGGATCTGGAAGCTAAAGCTGGGTCCTTTGTAAGGACTACAAATTCTCTGTTTTTGTTTCTCGTTCTCTCTCTTTGTGTGTGTATAAACTTGACTATATATTCATATATATATGTATACATATATGTGTAGCAATAATAATTAGAGAATGCAAAGTCATGGATTCAAAAGGAAAATTGAGTGGGGGCATGAAAAATATTTGATGATGTAATTAGATTTTAATTAAATTTTTAAAATTTTCTCAGGACAACAATAACAAATAAAGAAACAACCACTCTAACCTATTGAGCCAAATCCCCCTCCACTATTTTATAAACAAAACTAAAAACCATCTTTTTATTGAAAGTTCATGGTTAATTACTTCCTATACAAATTCAAATTCTCTAAAATGATACATATTTGTACTATTTATATCTTTGTGCCACAACCATCATTTCTCTGCCTTTGTGTTTTAGTTTCTATTACTGTAATGAACATCATGATCAAAAGAACTTGAAAAGGAAAGGATTTATTCATTTTACAATTCTCATGTCACCTGTCACTAAGGCAGTCAGGACAGTAACTTAAGGCAGGAACCTGGAGACAGGAGCTGATGCAGAGGCCATGGAAGAGTGTTGCTTACTGGCTTGCATTCATGGCTTCCCAGGCTGTTTTCTTATCCACCCAGGGCCACTAACCCAGGGTTAGCACTGCCTACAGTGAGTTGGCCCTTCTTTATTAACAATTAATCAAGAAAAATTCCTCACAAGCTTTCCTACTGCCAATCTAGTTGGGACATTTTTTAAAATGAGATTCTTTCTCCTCAAATGGTTCTAGTTTGTGCCAACACACTCAATGGATGTTGTTTTTTTTTATATTAGTTAATACCCGATATTAAATTATCACTTTTCTTTCTGAATCTATAATATATAACAGCTTAAAGCATTATTTTAGAATTCAAACCCTATATTTCAATAGTTTACTTGGGTTTCATCTTAAGAATCAAGAAGGTTTGAATTCAAAACAAAGCTTAAGTGCAGATCTTAAGTAAAACAAACTGATGGCATCTGGCTTTGTGTTAAAGATTTTTTCCTTTTAAAGTAAGTGAAGCATAATTTGTTTTTGTATTTGCATATCCTTTTTCCCTTTCTTCCTGTCATTGCAAAATCTTATAGTCTTAAACACCCAGTCTCATGTTTATTACCAAGTTCAACACTTTCTGCTCTTGCCTAACTCTAGAGTTGACATCAGCATGCTCGTTTCTTTCCATTTCTCCTTCCTGTTGCTACTTTAGCATATTAAGAAATGTCATATTTCATTCAATAATAAATATTTCAATTTTGTTCCTATAGAGAGAGAGAACCTACGATTCAAAGAAATGCTGCTATACATGTAAGTTTACCTTTTCTATATAGAAAATATCTAAGTGGTTGAAAAAGTAGCATTTTGTTAAGACAGAATGGCAGATCATTAATGGAAGGTTTACCAGTTGTATTAAAATACAGAAACCTGGGTTGAAATAGAAGCTGTCAATTGGTATGCTTGCAAAGGGTGTTACAGTTGCTTATTGATAGCAGCAGCTTTTCTTGTAAAAACAGTGTGCAGTTATATTTGCAAGGGATTTTGTTTTGATTCCTGTGTAAAAAGCAGGCGACTTTTCTGTCCTAACACCAGCAATCTGCATTTTTAATCTGTGTATTAGAATGCACGGTTATGTAATCGGTAATGAGAAACTGCTTGTCAGCCATGTCCCACCATCTTCTCTGCTCAGACTGGCTCCTCTCCCTTTCTTCTACTTATTGCTCCCTTTCCCCTTAACCTAAACTATAAACAATAATCAGATAATATCTATCCAAGTCTTAATGAAGTTCCTTTCACAACGGGGGCTGG
This sequence comes from Ondatra zibethicus, assembly GCA_004026605.1. Taxonomy (NCBI): domain Eukaryota; kingdom Metazoa; phylum Chordata; class Mammalia; order Rodentia; family Cricetidae; genus Ondatra; species Ondatra zibethicus. Next base: position 17,074 of record PVIU01024362.1, read on the forward strand.
GATAGTTATTTTCCTTAATTACATGGCAAAGTAGTAGGCGTGCCTCTTCCCTTGGGTTAAGATAAGGTACACCTAGTAATAGTTAAGATTGTCAATCTCACTTCTTTGTCTGTTGTGCGTTTTGCTTTAGGTATGAGTGAGTGCAGAACTACTCCCGTGAATGTGACCGTTAAGTATAATCGTTGTAGGAAGATAGTTGAGATGGCCAGATGTGTAGGAGACTGCAAAAGGACCCTCAAGTAAGTTTTCCTTTGAATGTGTTCCACACTTGGTGCTTAGAGAAAAATCAAGCAGCATCACATAGGGGAGTCTGACAGGACAGAACAGCCTGCTTAGGATACAAAGGAAGAATATATAAAACACTAAGATCTGAGGATTAAAGGCAATCACTTTAGCCCTCAGTTATTCTGAGGTCACTTTCTAAACATGCTTAGCACATCTGTGATAAATGCATTCATTTTCCTGTAGTGACTCTAGAGGATTCTTACTCCAGGAAGTACATTGCCAAATCATTCTAAAGTTGAATTTTAGAATGACATGTATGTTTTCCTTAATATACAATTTTACATATAAATTAATTTAGTGAGAATAATTATAATTTGACAGTGATTTAAAATCTCTTATTTACATTTTTTTGCACCATAATGTTCCCATTATTCGGCGACAACTCTTCCTTCTTAATCTCATTCTTGTTTCAAATGACAGTTCTTACTGATCTGCTTCAGAGTTTTGTAGTTAGAAGGGAAGCAAGGTCTAGAAAAAGATCACATTAAGTCAAGGCTAGTAAGCCTTTTAAGAAAGTCATTAGAAAATTTGATAGAGCATTGATGTCAAGTCATGCGCTGCTTACGAATGTTTCAAAAATATTTATTGCTGGTTTCCTTTCTCTTAGGTACAATTATAAGACCTTCCAATTGAAGAATTCTTGTGTTTGCTGCCGTGAAGATAACTATGAATACAGGGACATTGACCTCGATTGCTCTGATGGCAGCACCCTCCCATACAGATACAGGCACACAACAACCTGCTCCTGTCTGGACCAGTGTGAACAGTCTTCAGACAGCTAATAGCTGCATTGCCTTTCCAGTTGCATTGTTTTAGAAAGGAAGACAAATAATTAAGTAGTGAGAATGGATAAACCTGAGAATGTCTTATTCAAAAACCAAGGCTCCCAATGAGGCATTGCATTCTGTTGTTGACTGTGCCTGGAAAATAAATGCAATTGTGCAAGTACTTAGTGAGAATGTGGATTTATTTACACAGTATTAATTCTGCAAGTTACAGAGAATGCAGGCCAGTCACAAATCTCAGTGCCCTCGGGCCAGTGTGGTTTCACTCCCCCCACCCCCCACTATTTAGTTCAGTTCCAATGTACTCTTGATTCTTTTCCATTTCCAGGTTCCAGCTGCACCACTACTTTTACTGCGCCCCCTCCCCCTCCCCTGTGACACTTTGACTTGTTCCTAGTTCTCAAGAGTTTCACCTCATTTCTACTCTGGTTTCTCAGAGGCATTTTTTCTAGTTGTTTTCGCAGCATTTGAAATCCATGATCCAGCCTTTGTGGATGACTGCAACTTTTATAACTGCATTGTGTTTCTCCTTTCACTTTACTCCAGCGTTTCAATATATGTTTTCAACATCGGCCACAAACCAAGGGATTTCTATCTTATTCCAAACACACTGACATCATTTTGTTTTAGAGGTTATAGTTCGCTATCTCTAAATTACTAATGTTAAACAATAGGTGCCCTGAAGTAGCAAACTCAGAAGATATGAAAGATTATTCCTCCCTGATGCACAAGGGTGGGTAGGCATGGGCTATGCCTGGCATCCTCCTCCTCCTTCTCTGGTTTTTTGTTCTATCGTTTCAACATGCACCGTCCATCTTCTACCTTGATGGCCCAGAATGATCCCCTCTCTTCCCTACTTTCTCAGTCTCCATCCAGCCAACAAAAGAGAGGAATGGGACATGGGAAATGATTGCTGTTTGATCCTTTGAGAGTAAGACCTAGAAGTTGTACACATTCTTCCATTAACACCCGATTGGGGGAAATATAGAATCCAATAGAATCATAAATGATGATTCTAAATGAAGGTGTAATAATCAACTACCTTTGTAAAAACATGCAATTAGGAGCTTTCCCCAAAATCCAGTTCAGTAGATGAGAAATTGATTAGTCAAATGAATAAACACAAAGCAAGTTCTAGGAGGTAGCTAGGAGAATTGCAGTTTGAGTCATCACTGAACTAAGGTTACCATGAGAGTGCTCTGATGTATTTTACATATTCTTCCCCAAATTTACTTCATATACGTTGAGAATACACAAGAAGATCATTTCCAGTGGTTATCCTCTTTGGGGGATGCCTCATTGTGAGGTTCCCGCTTCTGGGGAGAAGGGTAGCTTCCTGTGATGCTCATCTCTCTAATCACAGCCAGAGTCCATGGCCTCCCTACCGTGCTGGCAAGTGATTCCACTGAGACATCACAGTGCCTTGATTTCTTCCTCCACACAATAAAGTCAGTGCATAAAAATCGCCAATTCAGTGTCTTCCATTAGGGAACTTAATCTGTATTGTATATGCACCGTTCTCTAGACTCATCAGATGGCTGTGCTGTTGAAGTCTGAAGACGACTGAATGGGGAAGGGTGCAGTTATTGGCTCACTTATGTCTTTGCTAGTCTTTGATGGTGGAAATGAGCTACATGCTGAACGCTTCTCTACTACAGTGTCTGATCCTCTTCCCCTTGTTGCCCTTAAACAATATGCAGGTTTCTTTATGTCAAGTGCATTGTTTTAAGGGTCTTAAATCGCAAGATTATCTCATGACAGAAGTAAAGTTAACTAAAACTCAAAATGCGGCGTTATGATTTGTGGGGGCAAAAATGCTAGGGGATTGTGTGTAAAATGGCCAAGCTGTTTTGGAAAATGAAGAATTCCCTCAGTATGTTAAACATGCAATTAAGGCAGGATCCACTCTTCAATTCTACTCCTAGATATTCCTTTCCAAATTTATGATTTACAAATGTTTTATCCCATCTGTTGGTTGGTACTTTATTATGCTGATTTTTTCTTTGTTGTTTGAAATTACCTTTTTAAGATTATAATTGAATGGCATCATTTTTCCCTTACCTTTCCCCTGTCCAAACAGCTCCATATAATCCTAGTCTCTCTCTCTTTCCAATTCACACCCTCATTTTTGTGTTAATTGCTGTTGCATACACACACACACACACACACACACACACACACACACACGCATGCATATTCCTAAATATATAAATACAATGTGCTCAGCCTGTATAACATTTCTTGTATGTTTTCTGGATTAACCATTTGGTATTGGCGTGCTTGTCCCTGAAGACTTTCTACCACTCTCAGCATTTTTTAGTTGCCTGTAGTTGTTTTGGTAAACTTAAGGGCCTATAAACTTTCACCCGTCCACATTAGCATGCCTATCGGTGCTATCCTTGTTCAACTCAGGTTTAGACTGTCCTGTTAGTGAGACATTATGTGCATAACTTCTGATTTTACTAGGGGACACAATCTCAAAGTCAGCTCCCTGTGTGTCTAGCTCTTAACAATCTTTTCACCTCTTCTTTTTCAATGATCACTGCAATGAGTTTTAAGTATAGGAGTTGTGCTATAGACGTTAGCAGTCAAGATTAGGTTCGACACTCTACATTTTGATTGGCTGTGGCTTTTTGTCATGGTTTCCATCCATTGCAAAGAGAAGTTTCTTTGATGATGGGAAGGACCGCACTTATCTATGGATGCAGGGATATATATTTAGAATGTAGTGAGGGACTAGCTAAATTTAATCCCTGGCTAACTAAAATGCTGGTTTAGTAAAATGGTGGTTCTCTTCCGGGATTCCTGATTTCACTGGCTTTGGGTAGCTGCCTAGATTTCCAGTACCAGACATATTTTCCCTCTTGCTGAGCAAGTCTTAAGTCCAGTTAGATAGCGGTTGGTTAACACCAAGCTAGGAGTTCCATAATTGCACCCTTAGGGTTATCATGCCAGGACGGCTGCTGTTATGGATCATAGGCATTATAGCTGGGTCCGTCTGTTGGTTTCATCCCTCCCTTTGGAAGTTTCCATAGCACCTTTTATTACTATGAAAGTCGTCAGTCATTCAAGTCAGTTCCAGCTTGGGTGCCTCGGGTCCTGTGTTCCAAGTTGTTTTTGGCAACAGGGATTTATCTTTCACCTGGATGGGGGGCAACCAAGGGTAGCAGCCTGTAATCTTTGAGGGGTGTATTGGACAGCTCTGTACAGCAACTCAAAAGAGAGATTCTCATGTCAAATACTGGAGACTTTGTTAGAGGGCCTTTGGAGGAAGCATCAGTTCAGTGGAAATTCATTTAACCTATATATGTGTATTTATACAATGACTTAATGCATCATAGATATCCTCAAGTAGATAGTTAATATGATTATTCCCTAGGACTTTTTCAGACACCATTACTGCTATTTTACTTTCCTCCTTCTTCTGTTATTTATCCTCCCTCTCCCTAATTAGAAAGACCCTCATGCCTGTGTTTCCCATTTTCCCTTTCAGATCGCTATACCCTACTCTTCTTCTCTCTGGGCAAAAGCGTTCCAAGTAAAAATAATCCCAATATCTTGATGACTTTTGAATTTGAATTTGTTTGGTTTTGTTTTTTTTTTTTTTTGAGACAAGGTCTTACCATTTTGACAAGGATGATCTCAAATACCTTCGAGCTTTATCTTTGTCCTGAGTACTTTTCTGTTGCTATGACAAAATATAGCAACAAAAGCAACTTAAAGGAGAAAGGGCTAGTTATAGCTTTCATAGCTAGTTTTGTGTCACCTTGACACACACTAGAGTCATCTGAAAGGAGGGAGCCTCAGCTGAGAAAATGCCTCCATAAGATCTGGCTGTAGGGCATTTTCTTAATTACTGACTGGCGAGGGCCCTTTGCATTGTGGGTGGGGCCATCCCTGGGCTGGCGGTCATGGGTTTTATAAGAAAGTAGGCTGACCAAGCTGAGTTCCAAGGCAAAGTCCGGCACTGGCTTTTATGCTCTGCTCTTTGTAGCTAGCTGAGTCTTGCTCTCTGCACTCCTCTCTCTGCTCTGTCTGACACTGGAGGAATTGCGGTAGGGAAGCCCTTTGGTCACCTGGCTAGCACTGTTGCAGTGTCTCACTCCTTGAGAAACAGCTTAGATTCATGGATTTAGGGATCTTTCTGGTACTGGGTTTCAGCATGGCAGGCCTGGTATTGGGTTTTAAATCTTATGCCTTTGTTTATGTGGAGGTTTGACTGATAAAGTCTTGGGTGTTTGATTGCTTGTTCCCCATTTAGTGGTGATGTTTGGGGAGACTTAGGAGGTGTAGCCTTGTTGGAGGAAGTATCTCACTATGGGTGGGCTTCGAGATTTTAAAGGCAAATGCCATTCTGTTTGTTCTTTGCTTCCTGCTCACAATTTAGGATGTGAGTAATCTGCTCTTTTTCTGGCTGCCATGCCTGCCTGGAGCCAAGTTTCTCTGTCAGGATGGAAATGGACTCTTATCTCCCAGGAACTGTAGGCTGCAAATAGACCTGCCTTCAAATAAACTGGCTTGCTTGTGGTGTTTGATCAGAGTAAATAATACAAGTAATAAGTTTAAATGAAAAGTAAGTAATACAATTTAATGCTTCTTCTTTTCCTAAATGAACATGTCCCTCCAGTGCTTGCCTCTGGGCATAGGTGATGTAGGGCACCCTTTCTTTCCTGCGTTGTTCAACTCATCTTCTCTTTTTTTCACTCACACTGGGCACTATGGTCTTTTATCTGTTTTCTTAACTCTCACAGGGTAGCTTGTGCAATAATGGTTGTTTAGACAGGTGCGTGTGTAGGAATACTGACTGCTGAGGGATCTTTCTCAGCTACCATGTTCAGGGTTGTGGATTATTAACTAGGCAAATTTACCTAGGCAAAGATGTGTTACATTTGTTGATGTTGCTGAATATTGCTTTAACTGTGTAAAGGAGCATTACATTTGTTTTTGCTGCACTTGTTTCATTATGCAAAGATGTGTTGCTGGGTCACCTTGCCTGTCTAAGGCACCTAATTGATCTAACGAAAAGCTGACCGGCCGATAGCAAGGTAGAGGAGGGATAGGTGGGGCTGGCAGGCAGAGAGGATAAGTAGGGGGAGGAATCTAGGCATGGAAATTAATGAGAAGCTGGAAGAAGGGAGAAAAAGGGGGATACGCCCAGGGCCAGCCAGCAAAGCACCTTCCAACCAGCCAGCCAGAGAGTAAGCAGGGATGTAGGACCTACAGGAGGAATGAAAGGTAGAAGGCCCGGCGGTAAAACGTAGATGTAGTAGCATTTCATTGTATTTTAATAAATAAAGTTTGCCTGAAGATCAGAAAAGTAAAACAGCCGCACTGGCCAGCTTTACAGACCAGGCAGTAGTGATGCACACCTTTAAGCCCAGCTGGCCCAGTAGATTGTCATAGAAACCAGGCGGTAGTGGTGTATGCCCTTAATCCCAGAATTAGAGAGGAATATAAGACTGGAGGAGACAGCCCTCAGTCTCATTCTAAGGATTCCTGGAGGCAGGATCGCCATTTTCAGATTGAGGTTGAGATAAGAACCAGGGGCTGGCTTCTTTGTTTTTCTGGACTTCCAAGTGGAACCCCAATATTTGTCTCTAAGTTTTTATTAATCGTGCTACAGATAGGTGAGGAGAAACAGGTTAAATCAAGTTATAAGAGCTAGCAAGAAATGAGCCTAAGCTAAGGTCAATCATTCATCACTAATAATAAGTCCCCATGTCATGATTTGGGAGCTGATCGGTGGCCCAAAAGAAAGCCTGTTGCAGTTCAATATAAATTAATTTACTTTTTATTTGTTCCCGGGACATAATTTAGTCTGAGGGCTACTCAGGCTAAATGCAATTTTCCATGGATAGTTTTCTATGAGCAGAGATTTTTGACAAGAGGGAATAGTATAATAGTATAATAGAAGTAGTTGAATTTAGTCAGGTTATCTTTGTTAACCAGTCAGTTTTCAACAAAGGGTTGTTGTTATTATTACTTATAATATGCTAGGCCCTCTTCTAAATGTTGGTAATAGAGCTATTAAACACACAGCCAAATTTGCTCTTATAAAAAACTTAATATTTAGAAAATAATAGTATAACAGTGGACAAATAAGCATTAGCAGCAACTTCAATTAGAAATGTATGTAAGGCTTCCGAGAGCATATGTGAATAACGAGGGGTTGGTCATGTTGGGGGTGGTTGAAGATGGAGGGAAAGACATAAGAATGTTAGAAATAGCTTTAAAGCTGCATACCCAAATCATAGCTGTACATTTTGAGTTTTAATTCACTTTAATTCTGTCATGAGGTAATCTTGTGGTTTAAGTCCATTAAAATATAGACATATAGAAAACTGTGCATTGTTTAAGGGTAGCAACGGGAAGAGAATGAGACACTATAGTAGAGAAGGGTTCAGCATGTAGCTCATTTCCATTACCAAAGACATAAGTGAGCCAATAACTGCTCCCTTCCTCATTCAGTCTTCAAACTTCAATAGCACAGCCATTTGAAGAGTTTAGAGAACGGAGCATACACAATACAGATACAGTTCCCTTATGGAAGAAACTGCATTGGAGATTTTTATGCACTGACTTTATTGTATGGAGGAAGAAATAAAGGCACTTTGTGATGTCTCAGTGGAGGCAGCTGTGGACACTGTAAGGAGGTCATGAACTCTTGCTGTGGTTAGAGAGATGACCCTTTTACTGACACCCATCAATCACGGGATGCTACCCACTTCCCTAGAAGGGGGAACCTAACAATGAGGCAATTCCAAAAGAGGATAACAGCTGACTACAATCTTCTGGTGTATTCTCAGCATGGATAAAATGGGAGATGGGGGAACAAACATTTGTAAATAATGCAATGTTGTGTTAACCTCTTGGTTAACATTTTGAGGCAATTCCTCATTTCCAAACTGGCTTGGCCATGTCATTAGCCCCCACAGCATTGCTTCTCTCCACCTCTGTTGGTGTTTATTACCATCTCCAGCTCTTCTAATAGGGGACTTAACTTCTTTCTCAAACTCTCTGTGTCACGCGTAGAACAGAACTAATGAAACACGCTCCGCTAGCCTATTGCTCTGCAAAACTTCTCATTTGCTACTTACCATTCTGCCGTCCTTCAGTACTGCCGTTAAAGAAACAGGTTTGCATGCTGTGGACTTGTAGATACTGACCAAATGAAATAGCACTTCTAGGGGATAAGGACATAACTGTCTCTGATAGCAAGGATATCCAAGTCCAGCTAGGATCTTGCTGAAGTCGAGCTGGTAATAAAGAAATGTTCTGAACCTTGTGAAATGGAAGGCTGAAGGTGACGAGGGCTTAAAACAGTTCAGTTCAGCTCCAGCTGTGATGGCGGTGCCCTGTCACAGGTTTAAGGTTACCGTGTGAGTAAAGAGAAAGTTTCAGTATTCTATGCTCCTTTACTGTGTCCCATGCTTGCTCCTCCTCTTTTGTTCTCAGCACTGGGGTCCAAGAGCAAGGCCTCACATATGCTAAGCAAGTACTCTACACTGAGCTCCACAGACTCCACTGTGTAGCCC
>PVIU01024363.1:0-18325 GCA_004026605.1 Ondatra zibethicus
TTAGCATTGATTACAGCACATTAAAACTGAGGACCAGCTATAAGCAAGGCTCCCTTGTCTTTGGGGAAGCCTAAGTCAGTTTCCCAGAGTTAGAAGTATTTTTAAAGATGTCTATCAATGTTTACAAGTATCTCACAGAAGGTAGGCAGAAAATTGATATACTGTCTAAAGGGGGAAAACATGGAAATATGCTGGAACATATCTAAAGAACTATATGTATAGATTTATAGATAAATTAAATGTTTATAGATAAATATAAAATTCACATAAAATAAAAAAAAGAGACAGAAATCCGACACTTCAAGCTCTTACTTTACAATTGTAGTTCTGTTTCCCTTTTCCTGCACCTGAAAATTGGTTGTATTCCTTTTCATTTAAATATGATATTTCACAAAGGAAGCCAACCACTAACTCCCTGGTGATATTTGTTTTGGTTCTGGGAAACACAGCAATGTTGCACTTGTCAACAGATTCCCCCTCCCTTTCTGTATTTTCTACCTCTCTGTCAGTTTCACTTGCATCCAATAACGTCTTTCCATCATGACACCCCTAATTCTGCTTCTAACCTCAGTATTTCTTCTGTCTGCCTTTCACGGTTTTGTACTAAGGATTAAAATAACATAGACAATATGCCAAACTGCTATAAGGAAAGCTTCTTGTATCACTTTGAAACCCCTCACTAGAATCAGAATTATCCAAGACACCACTGATAATAGGGATAACTTTCAGAAGAAAGGGCTGCTTGGGTGCTTGTTTGGTATCCTAAAATAGTTTTCAGACACAAAACACAGGACCTAAACCTTGAGTGATGTTGCCCATCACCTTGTATATATTACAGAAAACAATGGTACTTCATTAATAACTCACTGGTAAATACAAGCAAAATAGTTTCCACGTCAGTTACTGTTGACTCCAGAATCTTCCTAGTTTATTAGAATGGAGCTGGGAAGAAGATAAAAGTGAGTTTGCTAACAGGGACAGAGTAAAGGTACTGGAAATGAATAATAAAAGAGGCATCTACAACTAGGAGGTAATTTAAAGAACTCAAAATTTTTGTTTAATAAATAATATAAAAGGAAAACAAAAGGCTGAAGGTTCTAGCTTTAATACAAAATGTAATTTGATCCCTTTGATCACCTTTGGAAGCCTTAAGGAGATTTACTAGATAGAAATGAATGAGGAACAGTCATCAGGTTCCCGTGGATGGAGGAAGAAAACAAAAGCCTGCCTGCCTTCTAATGCCATCCTCAGCTGGTTATTGCCTCAAGCAAAACCCTGGCTCTATTTTTAAAGATAACTATTACTGCTCCCCTGACAGTAATATTACATAGATAAATGATAAAAACTGAGAAGGTCTGAGCAACTATTCGGCAGTTCAAAATTGTCAAGAATTTGTTTTACTTTTTTTTTCAAGTAGTGAGGAGATTTTTTCATTGATAAAAGGTAATGTTTTTCTAAAAAGCAAAAATTTTAAAGGATGCGGAGATAAAGTATGGCCCAAACATGTAGCTGCTGTCACAATTACACGGAAAGGATGGGTTAGATATTTCATAACCCCATCATTCAGGCAAGTTTCAGATTATACATTAGCCTCTATATGCTATTTGTTCAGTATAATTGTTATAGTCCAGGTGAGGAAATTACAAACCACAACACATTTAAGCCAAATTACAGTCAGCCACTCAGAATAGGTTAACACTATAGAAAGACTATTAGCCCTGATTCTCAGGGTGCAGCACTTATAAAGGCAAAAGACACAATGACCTCATTGTCAGGTATAGGTCAGGAGAACCTGGTAACATTGGTTTGGAGAATACACTTAAGTATTTATTTTTGATTATGCACTTGGGCTATGCATGTGTTGCCAAGGGCAGTGAGACTGTTCAGGGAGTAAAGGGCTGGAAAGCACATGAGAAGACACAAAATGGATCAGGTTAAGATCAGGACAAGATGGCGTTACCTTGGTCACTTAAATAATTATATAAAAGAAATTTAAAATAGACCAATGTGCCATTAAGACATATTTTTTCTACTTTATTTTTCATTGCTTTTATTTTGAGGTCATAATGTTATTACATCATTTCTCCCACTTTGCTCTCTCCAAATACTCTTATCTACCCAAACCCCTACTCTTTTTCAAATTTATGGCATATTTTTAATGATTATTACTGGTATAGATAAATAGATGATAGATAGGTAGGTAGGCAGATAGATAGATAGATAGATAGATAGATAGATAGATAGATAGATAGATAGATAGATAGATTCCTAAGCACATAAATGCAATCTGCTCAGTTTGTATAATATTACAAAGTATAACTGGTGGAGGAGGCCCTTCTGTTTATATGTTGTTTTCATTGGTTGAATAAAAAAACTGCCTTGGCCTTTTGTTAGGCAGAACTTAGATAGGCGTGGAGAAGATAGAACTGAATGCTGGGAAGAAGGGCAGACAAGCAGACATCATAGAGCTCCTGCCTGAGATGGACGCTGGTTAAAATCTTGCCAATAAGCCACAGTCATGTGGCAATACACAGATTTAATAAAAATGGGTTAAATTAAGACATAAGAATTAGCCAATAAGAAGTTAGAGCTAATAGGCCAGGCAGTGTTTAAATGAATGCAGTTTCTATGTGATTATTTCAGGTATAAGCTAGCCCGGTGGCCGAGACAAAACAAAGGGCCCACACTCCATGTAACATATAACATTATATACAGTGTGTGTGTGTGTGTGTGTGTGTATACAATGTATACATATTTTTTGGCCAAAAAAATGCCTGACGTTTGGTATTGGATAGCCATCAGTGTGCTCTTCCCTGGGGTAGACTATTCCTCCTAGTCTCAGTATTCTCAGTTGCTTGTAGTTCTTTGTCTGGGGCTAAGGCCTTGTGATCTTTGGCTTTTCCGTGTTAGATGTCTATTGGTGTTGTCTTTGTTCAGCTTCTGTTTAGGCACCCATGTTGGTGAGACTTTATGAATCATGCTCTGATGTTCCTTAGAGGCACAATCTCACAGCAAACTCCTTGTTCCTCTGATCTCTTTAAAGTTAAATTAGTCCACAAGTAATTCAATTTTTTAAGTTGGATTCAATCTTTTATCTCTGCTCTCTTCATATGTGGCATCCAAAGACACAAACTTTAAATTTGGCTACCAACTATTACTCATCCTGGTATTGTTTGTATTAGATAATATAGAGACAGAGGGAAGTTCACTCTGTTTTTATAGCTCTTCTATAAAATGCTTAATTTGCTTTGAAAGTTGTCTCAAATTTAGAATGTGCCATTTGGAGAGTAACAGTGGAGCTCCTGACCTCCTAGCACAGCGCTCTCTGTTTCATTACATCATCCCACTCTTCATGAGAAAAAGAGAATCGCCTTCAAACTGGAGGGAGTTTCCAGTCCTAAAATGAAATCTACTGCCATGCTATAACACACACACCACACCCACAACACAACAATAAAACAGGATCTGGGGACATAGCCCAGTCAGTGAAGTTACTGGCAAACAAACATAAAACCCTGGGTCTGCTCCCCAGCACCCCTGTAAGAAGCCAGGGGGAAAAAAATCAAATAGATGCGGTAGCATACACTCTATCTCCGTGCAGGGGGAGAAGTGACAGATGGATTCCTAAGGTTCAATCCTGGTCAACTTAACTGAATCAGCAAGTTTCAGGCAAAACTGAGAGACCCTGTCTCAAAAAATCAAGGTGGAAAATGAACCAAGGAAAACTCCAAGTCCATTTACACACATGTACACATGTGCCCCTGCATAAACGTAAATGAGTTTACACATACAACTGAAGAGTACATAGAAGAGACTTGACATGAAGGAAGTAAATTGGAAAGTGCTATATGAAGAGCGGTAGGCAAACACAGTAGGTAAAACACAGCCACACAAGCCTCGAGACAGAGTGCAATCACGGGAGCCCACAGAAAGTGGAAGGAGAGATCTGACTCCATAAAGCTGTCCTCTGAACTCTGTATGTGCACAATAGCATACAGATGTGCACACACACACACTCACAAATAAAATTTAAAAGAAAGTGTTAACTGATATATGCTTCCAGTTCTATGATATTTTGTAAAACAGTAAAATTATTGAGACACAAAAAGATCAGTTGCCACAGGAGCTGGGAAAGGAGAATATTATATAGAGCATAGGAACTTTTTTACACAATGGAGCTATTTTTTATACTATACTTGTAGGTACATGCCATATATCTTTGTCAAACCCATATACTGTACAAGACCAAGAGTGAATCCTAGAGGAAGCTATTAACTTCTGAGGATAGTGATGTAGCAATGTAGGCTAATCCACTGTAACTAATGTACAGCTCTGATGGGGCATATTAGTACTGGGAGAAGGTACAGATGTGAATATGACAAAAAGAGAAATAGGAGTCCAGTACCTTTTGCTAAGTTTCTCTGTGAGCCAAATATCACATTAAAGAATAGCATACCTTGTGAGAGGAAGATTTCCTCTTGCATACGCCTCATAAACATAATGTTATCTCACTCTTTGCTGGACTTTATATCTAAACTACTCTAGGGTATTAGCAAGAGAACCAAAGGAAGACTATGTAAGCTAATAGAATAAACTACTAGGAAAGCAAAGGTCTCTGAGTGGATCCTAATTTGGTCTCTATTTCTCTTTCTCTTTCTTGTAATCTCTTTTGTAGGTCTCATAGTTTTTGCCTTCTGTCTCATGACACAGTCTCAATATGTGCATCTGAAAAAGAGAGGGCAGAGAAATGCTTTCCCACAAAACTCTACTACCTTCCCCAGTGTTGTTGTTGTTTGTTTGTTTGTTTGTTTTGCCAAAGCTTAGGGTTATAAAGTAAGCATTAGTTATACTGTAATCCCAGCACTTGGGAGGCAGAGGCAGGCAGATCTCTGAGTTCAAAGCCATTCTGGTCTATAGAGTGAGTTCTAGGACAGCCAGGGTAACAAAGAGAAATCTTGTCTCAAAAATTAAAAAAAAAATCTGAAAGTTCATAACTTAGACAAGAATAAGGTAGAGATGGAATTATCTGTGTTTTTTTGGTATCAGAGACCAGCCGAGCTAGAAATACTTCAAGAGTGAGTTGATTTAACAATTGGAGTCTGTAATCAGGTAGAGACATTTTCTCCACATATCTGGAAGTAAATGGCAGCTATGGGCTAGGACCTCGGCCAGACAATGGGATAAACATGTGGATATTCATCGATTTCTCTGTGTAGATTGGCTTGAGCTTCCTCACAGTATGGTGGCTTGGATAAAAGAGAGCCTGCCAAGGGAAAAAAGAGAAAATAAATGACCCTGAATGAGCTAGTTCTAAAATAACAGAGCATCCTTGCTGTAAGATGCAAACCTGCCCTAACACCTCTACCCATGTTTGGCAGGAAATGACAGAGATCAAAACCGCAGGATGGGAAGATGGCCAATGTTACTTTATAAGAACAAATGGAAGATGCAACGTTCTTCCAACATTTTGGAAAATATTATCTACCATAGTAATTCTTGCTGTATCTTATTGGGTCTTTCTCTTGATATGCAATTTATTTGAGTGATTGTTAGACTTCGTTCCACATCTAACTTCTTATTGTTTAGGTTATAAACCATACAATAGGATGGCAAGCATAGCCATGTTGAGTTAATTTACATGATAGTCAACCACAGTACTCTGTACTTAATCATCAGAATACATAATACTAATAGTAGTGTGGTATAGGAGGTTCTTCTGTTCATGTGTTGCTTTCATTGATTAATGAATAAAGAAACTGTTTTGGGCCTGATAGGGCAGAACTTAGGTAGGCAGAGAAGATAGAACTGAATGCTGGGAGGAAGAAGGCATAGTCAGAGAGCCACCATGGAGCCACCAGAGTCAGACATGATAATCTTTCCCAGTAGGCTACTGGCATGTGGCAATACACAGATTAATAGAAATGGGTTAAATTTAGATGTAAGAATTAGCGAATAAGAAACTAGAGCTAATGGGCCAAGCAGTGTTTTAATGAATACAGTTTCTGTGTGATTATTTCAGGTGTAAGCTAGCCAGGCAGCCAGGACAAACAAAGAGACTCTCCTTTTGTAACAGTAGTGTTGCAACTGTGGACAGATACATGGAATTGATTATGACCGTTTTTATGTTATAACATTTGTAGTTTGTTACCCCAAACTCCTCAACATTAACCAAAAATCATAGTTCATCTTTAATGTTCAAGTGAAGTTTTATTAGTCCAATTACGTCTTTGTTACTTGAGAAATATGCAAAATCTCTTCTGAAAAGTATAGAGACTATTGTAAAGCAATAGTTGAATCTCATATTTGAGGAAAGAAAATCACTACTTTTAAGAAACTACTTTTTCTGCTCTTTCATTATTAGTTAGCTTTAGTTTATTTGATTATTTTAATTTGTAAGGACTTTGAACATTTATTTCCATATCTTCTGAAAAGTGAACTAACAAATGCAATTGTCCCTTTTCAGTTGACTTCATAGGTGGCTTTGATTCTTACGGCTATCAAGGGCCTCAGAAGACATCTCACTTACAACTACAACCAATGTACATGTAAGTACTCGACTTGGAAAGTATCTCTCTGGGGTATGAAAAGGTAGTCAAGTAAGTGTACCATGGCACAAAAAAAAAATGCATGCAGCTTTCCCTTGGTTGTATATTTCCATTTTTTACTATTAGTATTGTTTTGACTAGAATGATTCTAAGACATTTTCTTCGTGGTTAAAAAAATGACATCAAAAGGCCATCTCTAAAGTTTTCCTTAGTCTTATGTAAGTATCACATGGCTCAAAAGCCTCCAATATATAACAATTCTTTAAATTACCTGAAATGTGTGTATTTTGAAAATATTTTTAACAGTATAATAGTTATATGTAACTATATCAAACTTAGTCTCTGGCTTCCCCAATATAGTCCCAAATGATGCTGGTTCTGTTCATATCCTTGTTATCAACCCTCCATATTAGTTTTGAGTATTTATTTAGATGATAAATGCTAGTTCACCCTAGTGATGGATGCATATTCCAAAATTTCAAACTCTGAGCCATACCTTATCAATGTGAAAGTCCAAATGAACCTGGAACATTAGAACTGAAACTGATCAAACCCTTAACTGTAGCACTCAAGAGCACAGACCAACAATCAGAGCCTGATTTTTATATCTGTGTTTAGGCAAATTCCCTTGGATAACAACTGATAGCAAATTCTATATCTCAGCATCAAGTGATATGCTGAATTGCAAGAGAAGATCAAAATAGAAAGTAAGCTTCCGATTCGTTTTAAAATGTGACTTCTCTTTGAAGATAATGTGTATGTTGTCGTTGTCCTCCACCATTGAGTCATTTACCTTTTAATGCCTTCAGCACGTAGGTTGATGAATGGCGTTTGGGGGTACGTCTACTCCAAACAGATTGATCTTTAGACACTTCTCATAAGTTTCTCTTCTAAAAGAGAATGGTGTGTGCATTGTGCCTGCCTTTTTCTATGTGTCCCTCATAGTCTTCTGCAAGTGTTTGAATAGCGCCACCCATAAAAACAGATTGTACCTATTCAGAAATCAAGTAATATCACATCCCATTCAAATCATTACCTCTACAAACAGTAGATCGCACATCCTTCTTTTACATCCAAAACTGCTGCCTATTTCAAGTATCCATGATCAACCATTGAGTTTTCCAGTTTCATCATTTCTGAACTTTTGCCCCATCCTACACGTGGCTGCTAAATGAATATTCCTAAAGTCCTCATTTATGTCTTTCATAAATCTCTTTCTTTTTTATTTCAAAAATCTCTCAATAGTTCCCTGAGCCCCTGACCACAGTCTTGCAAGAGTACGTTGATCTGGGCACAATGTTTTATTGAAACTTTCTCTCTTCAACTCTTAATAACTTTTGTGTCACGGCTATAAGCAAGTGGATGGTAAATGGTGCTAGGAACACATAATGCTGGGATAGCAACTACTGAAGCTTTTAATTTGTTAGGAGCATAAATGCTGTGGGAGCTTCCCTTAGCCACTTTCTTCCAAAAAAAACTGAAACATTTGTGTTCTCCAAGGATAACATGTGTTTTTCCACTCTCCACATTTTTTCTTGAACAAATATATTGTCATCAAGCATATTGTTTCCAATCAAGTATTTCTAATTCTAATGTTAATCTTTAAACAAGAATTTTAAAAAGGTTATCTTTGTAAAGAATTAGATTCCCTAAGAATAAAATCTTTCCCTCATTTTCTTAAATAGAAAGCTTTACCTTCCGAATAAACATCATCAGATGTCATTCTCCCCCATCAGTGCCTGAGAATGGCACAATTATATGACAGCTTTTAAGCCTCATTACTAATGAATTTCTAAACATTTAATAGGACACATGTCTGGAATGTTAGGAATACTTGAGATGCATGAAAAATTACTAGCCAAAATTCTGCCTTCGCCTCTTCTATGAAGCATCTCTTAGAAAACATCAGATCACAAAGTTCTGTAATTTTATTCTATAAACAAAAAAGCAGAATCAAGGGACGGGAAAACAAAATTCACCCAGCTTGTTAGTGGCACAGCTGAGAGCATCATGTACTTTTCCTGACCCTTGTTTGATATCTCTTCAATTCCTTAAACAGAGTGCGCGTCCAGCCTGGCATTGCCTTCCCTGGTTTTATTTCACTGGTTCACACACCTAAGGTGGTTGTCACATTCCCACACATGCACCCTGCCCCCTTTCTCCATCTCCCTTATCTCTTTTTGATTTTACACTCTATAGTGGTGGATGCGGAGCTTTGCAGCTATGCAACCCTCAAAATCTGTCTTCTGAAAGCCACTGCCTAATGGGGTCCCGTGAAAAATCAAACTTGATTCACCTGTAAACCTCATTCCCCACTGAGAGGCAGAGCCCTGAGCACCAACTCTGTCTTTGTCACTGGAGTATACCTTTGCCTGTCAGCTCGCCATAAATATGTCTTGTAAAGTAAGAGTAATTTAACATCATGGGCCAGCTCAAGCGTCCTAGCAATATTATATTGCCAATATTGAAATAACAGCTGTTCTTTTGAAAGAAAGCAAATGCTAAAAAGCAACGTACAGTTCTAGCTATGGGATTTCTATTACATCCACCAAATCTGTGGCCTTGCTCCTGGACAAAGCCATGAAGTCACTGACAGCAGGGACTCACAGCCACAGCCAATGGGAAAATAAACTGTCCTCTTAATTGATATTTCACTTGGGTGTGTGTTCTTAGTTTGTAATTCTTCAGATATACGACCATATAGAAGAAAGTTTCTCTCTCTTTCTGCCTACAGTTTTTCACATATATACAAAATAAATTGATAACCATCAGAAATTTCCATGTCATCTCATTAACTTTCTAATAAAGTAATTTTTTATCCCAACTGACTTATGTGCCATGGCACCTATGAACATGATGGTGTCCCCTTCCTACTACAAATATCCTGTGATGTACTAGACAGCATGCAAAAACACTGTGTCATTTTGGCAGCCGATGGCAGTACATACTCATTTCATGTGTTCCCAGAATGATCATATGTGACCTCTATTGGTGACACTGGAGGAATAAAAGGGAGAAAAAAATGTTTAAGTCCCAATCTGAGCTTCTACTTCCTCATGTCCCCTATCTTTTCTGTTTGCTCTTGTGTTTGGAGAAGTGAGAGTGGGAAGCAAAAAGCAGCTGGCATTCTCTCATGATTAAAATTTTCTTTTCTCTCCCTTAGGTCAAAATAACACAGATGACTTCTGTCTGTCAGCCCATGGACTTCTCAAATGACTTGTGCAGTGGCCTCCTGCCTTTTATGAAGAGCAAGAAGCAAATGAATTTAAATACACATACATGTTATTACCAGACCAAACAGGAAGTTTCTACATAGACACATGTGTGAAAACACACGTGCTCGTGCGCGCGCACGAACACACACACACACACACACTCACCACTGTCACAATCATGCACACACATCAACTCCAATGGACCTCTGACTGAAGCTGATAAATATGCAGGCCACGCCTATCCTGGATTTCCTTAAAGCAGGCTCCCTTCTCCCAGGCCTTTGAAGGTGGGAAAGGAGACACGTTGGTGCCCTCTGCAGGCTGTTTCTTATTCCTCTGCTGCACAGCCTGTTGACTCTGGGAGGTGCCGAGTTAACCCAAACACACTAGTTTGGAACCCTGTTTTCTGCACTCCATACCATACACGTTGGTAGCACCACAGCTACTTAGCAACATAATTGAAAAAAAAAAAGCAGACAGACAGAACATGCTGTGATGACCTTGTACCAAATGTGAAATGGCAGGTTGTTTGCCCTAAAGGCTATACCGTACTTACTTGCCTTAACCCACCTGAGTTGTGTGCCCAAGACTCTCAGTCCCCCAGTCACTTCCTTTAGGCTCACACACTGCTATTAATTCCAAACAATTTGACTCTGTCTCACGTCAAGGAAGAAGATGGAAACTCTCAGCAGCCCCAATGTGTCTGTGTAAGGAAATGATGCTTTACCACTGAGCCTCTTCGGTGGCCACAAAGAGACAAGTACCAATGGCAACAGCCGCTGTCATCTTCGTGTCTCTGAAACATGGTCTTCTGATGTAGTCGGGGTGAAACAAAGCAAAATGTGTGAATCTACTAAGCTCATTAATCTACTGAAAGCAGAGATGGCTTTGACTGCCTGGTTGTATCTCTTGCACTCTAGGTGCTTCCCTGAGTATCTACAAATGGCTTTTCCTAACACAGGAAACAGCTGTGGATTTCTATGACAGAGGCCAACTGACAATATATTAGCTATGTTTACTCTTTTATATCTAACTCAAATCCAAGACCCAACGTAGGTGAACTTTCTTTTCTAACTTCGGCGTACAAGATTATTTTTGGGGCGGGTGGGGGGAGCAATAGCTAACTTAGTGAAATCTTTGAGATCTCTTTGTGGTATTTGGGGGATCTGTTGTGTGTTAGAGTGTATTTCAATCCTCCTGTATTATTGTGGCAGAAAAAAAAAAAAACCTGTGCTGTTGACGTAGTTGGCAATGAAATGCCTTTGGAGACAATAGTAGGTCAATGTGTTTATGGGATATTCTGAACTCCTAGGAAATTTAGTTTTATATTTTCAAGCACCATTTGGTTTTCATTAGTGGGAAACATAATTAGCTCAAGCTTATCAGTAACACAAATGAGTCATGTTTTCTTGGGTCCACTTGAGACACGAAACCCGAGTTTTCTTTAGCACATCATCTTGACGCGCAGTGAAATTCAGACCGAGAAGTTAGACATTGTCATGGAGCAACATAGTTTTTTCTTTTGGCATTTACAATTTTGCTTACTGGGTTACCCCTTTTTGCATCTTAACCCAGTCAGATCTCATAAGACAGGTCAGTTGCTGTCTTTGCATAGATGTTTTGAGAAACATGACCACATATCCATTTAAAACTGATGAAGGAACTGAAAGTGAATATCGGAACTTACACCACATGCGCAAAAAGATTTCAACCCTCACACTTGAGTTTTCCCAGTGGCTTGTTTATGGTGGCCCTACAGGCATAAATTGAACAGTTGCAAACATGTCGGTGAAACCTCATATGGTGTTTTTATAGTGAGATGCATGTTTAATGTTTGAAGAAAACTATTCACCAATATACTGTCCCTTTTATTCCTAAAATACAAATGCTATACACGCCAGAAGTTATTCTAATGTGACTACTGACGTGAGATTTCACCGTCTTGCTACTGCGATGGGAGTCCACCTTGCAGAACGTGTGTAGGGAGGAAATAAAATAAGCCGTCACGTTTCTTTTTAAGTTGCAGCCGACTCACCACCAAGTCACTATATCTATCATCAGCACCAAATATTTCAGAAACAGTTGTTGACTGCTAAAGAGTAGTCAGAGGGCGGGCCTTTATAGGAGCAGCCAGCACAGTCGTGTGGTTGATTCTATCTGAGAAACATCAAAGTTGTACAGCTGTATCCTCCTCAAAATCTGGTGAAGAATGCTATTTTTCTAGGCTGAGCTTTTGTTATAAACCTAATATCCTGAAAGCAAGAGTGAACAACCCTGATCTGTCTTTTCTTTCCTCTCCTGCATTTGTTAATTCCGAATGTATTTTTAACAGAGTGATTTTTTTGACTTACTAGTGTAATTTGCATTTTAAAAATAAATGGAAAAACAATGAAGTTTCTGAGCCATCCCTGAAAATTCCTGCTACCTCTCACGATGGGTTTGGTTATGTCACTGACAGGGAAACCCTTGTAGACTTGCATGATGACACTACCAATATTGTTTGCCATAAGAGAGAACTGCCAGGCTCCGACACCGATATAACTCAGCTATGGGTGGCACCCACTTCCATCCTTCCAACACTGGATTCCCACTTCAGACTGCCTGCAGCAGGCTTACTGTCCCCTAAGGAGCATTTTTCTCTTTCCTTTGTGATTTTACATCTAAAGGACACTAGATTAAAATCATTTGGCTTGGGTCCAAAAATGAATGGCTCAGTAGTTGAGTTAAGAGGACCCGAGGGTGACCCCATCACTCATTGGCAACTCACAACCATTGTAAGTACAATTCCAGGGGATTCATTGCCCCTCCTCTGGCCTTCACAGGCACCAGACACGAAATTGGTGTACAGAGAGACATACAGACAGACAAAACACCCACACCCATATAATGAAACAATGTTTTTTTTAAAATCACTTGATTAATCTACAGGTAGGGATTTTCAATTTTATAGAAATATTTGTGTGTGTACATGTGCCTGTGTGGAAGGGGTGTGTGTGCACATGTATGTACATGTTCTTGGCAGTCAAATTTCAACATAAGGTATCAGTTCTCAGGAACTATCCATTTTGTTTAATGAGACAGAGTCTCTCACTTGGACCTGGGGCTCACCAATTAGACTAGACTAGGCTACCTGGCTGGTCAGTGAGTTCCAGAAATCCATCAGTCTCTGTTTCACCAGCATTGAGACAACAAGCAAGCTGGGATCCAGCTTAGTTCTCATGCTTATGAGGCAACACTTTACCAAGTGAGCTATTGCTCTAGCTACTGTTTTAACTGAAATAATTTAAAGACTACCGATTGCCCCTTTGATAACGTAAGCTTTTGATGATGATGTTAGAATATGGATGTCTACTTCAGCAGAAGACAACTGTGTAGAAACAGCTTGAGGTTGTGGGGACAAAAGGAAAAGACTAGCCGCTGGTAATTCATTATTCTTAATTGCAGCATGGAAGGGCAGATGGTAACTGGCCCAGGCTGATATGGCCTCAGGCTGCTGTTGACTTATGCTCCTCCCACTGTACGTGGACACATACCAACTACCACAAACCAAAATTCCAACACTGCAAGAGGAAGCCGCAGAAGTTGTGCTGCGTACCAAGAAGCAGGAGATGGACTCTCAGTGCTTGATTCCTTGGGCACATTGTGAGAGCCTTGAACGTGATCAAGTAGCTTTTTAGCTCTGGTTCCAGATGAGAACAGAATGTCCAGGTGGTGTTCACTGAAGCCTGTGAAGATGCCTTTCAGGGTGGTTCTTCATTAACTGTGAAGTCAAAGGTTCATAGCCTCGCCACTGCATCAAAAGCAATGACATGAACAGGCCAAACATATATAGACACATACATAGTCCCCAAGGAAATCATTCTTCTGAAAGTCTCACTTAAATAAGTCATGAGATTTTAAAACAACAAACACAACTCAGGCTACATTTGGTAAGTATTTAAAATGTAATGATAGATACAGTGAAGCGTGTATCCAATGTCCCATTCATGTAGTGAATGCAGCATATTAATTTGGAAAGACAAGCTATTTTTAAATAATTTCCATTTAGAATTAACCTCTGAAAGCCAGGTCCATTTATTATAGAGACCAAAAGAGTTCCAAGTAGTTAAAAAAAAATCCAATACACTGGGATATACTCACTCTGGAAGTGTAAACAATTCCCCATTCCACCAAAAATCCTGCTGTACACTCTGGTCAGCATACAAACCCCAGCCTCTCTCAACTGACCTGGGATGGTGTAAATTCAAATGACTTAAGGTAAGGGAGCCCCTACAACAGTATCAAAACATAAAATGCTTCTGAACTATTGTATATTGGGCTTGAAGTATTTTGATATTAAAATATATTTCATTCTATTACAGTTCTTTCAAAAGCCAATAACCTATACCCACATGTAAACATGGGTATAAGATATGTCCTTCTATATTACCCTACCAATTGTATTCAGTTTTATGGTCAAGTTTCCTAGGTTTTATTTAGCATACATTTATGAATAAGTAAATTAGAGAGATTAAGGTTACTTAAGCATTCTCATCTTGAACAGGACATAAATTCATCAAGGAAATATTTCCTCAAATATTTTTTTTTGTCTTTGGTAAATTTCAGAAATCAAGACTTATACTCACAAAGCTTGGTGTTAAGATCCCGATGCTGGAAAAAGAAGTTTCCGTTATTTTCATCCCATTTAAATCTTTGTTGAGGGTTTGTGGATGATTCTCTTCGCATTTTATTATATATGCCTTCTACCTACTTCCAAGGAAGAAAAGAAAAAACTCTATGATCACTATGTGATGTCCAGTATAAGTCAGTATACTGAAACACATTTTTGATGGACATGAAGCAAGACTATCTCAAACATTTGTGTATTTTATGCCACTTAATTTAGAGAGAAATTGAACAAGTTGCTATATGCTAGCATTATATTTATCAATGAAATCTTCTAAAACTTTGTAAGTTTTGACAGAAAGTAAAAACAATAAAAATGGAGGAACGTTCCTCCTAAAACAGGAAAAAGCAGGAATATTTTATATTCAATAGAATTATAATAATGTAATTTTTAAATCATTGAAGATTAGAATTAATGTGCTTAAGGTTTGAATGGGCAATAAAAAGTGATATTTATGTGATAAACTTATATGATAAATTTACATGATAAATTCAGAGATGAAGCCACATGTTGACTTTCTTACTCAGTCTAAGTCATTATTAAAATTAATCTAAATCTTTTCCATAATGAAGTTTCCTTAATAATATGGCACCTTAATATTAAAATAACTATTTTGTTGGCTGTTCATTCTGTCCTCGTGTGAATTTAAATTGTAGCAGCAATGGAATAAAACAGCTTCCAAAAAAGATTACAAATTGATGCTGTCACTTCAAGCATGATGGATTGATTCAATTAATCAGTCAGTCTTTCCTAAGAGTCCTTCAGGGAGTTGCTTAACAGAGGCATACCCTGTTTATTCCCTTCCAGGTACCTGTCATTTTTCTTCATTATTCTTCTAGTTTTACTCATTATATCTTTGGGGGAATATGCTGATCTCCATGTGCAAAGGTTTTGCACACAGCTGTCCAGTCATAAATCTTCCAAGCTTCAAACTGGAGGCCACCAAAACACCTGAGGCTCTTGTCATTGTTCTATCAGTATGACCAAGATTCTCACAAGATGAAGTCAAACAAATAAATGGACAAAGAAAAAAACGGTTAATCAATGAAAAACGAACCAATTGAGGGGAGGTTGTGAAAATATTTCATTCATAAAGTTACTTACAATGTCCATGTGCTCCACATATTTGGAACTGGCCCCTCCATCAAAGGTCAACCTCCTTAACCCCAAAAGCAGATAGATAGCGATATAAAGAGTTAGAAATCTGGGATTCATGTGCAACACTCACGATAAAACCAAAAAAAAAAAAAAAACTTCAGTGATTATGTTGCTTTGGTTAATAACACAACACAAATATTCTTCAATATAAAATATTTCTACTTTTAATGGGTCAAACCATTTGTTTTAAAATTGCAAAATATGGTGCTGTGGGCACAGCTCAACTGGTTAAAATGCATGCCTAGAATGCATGAGGCTCTGGGTTTTATTCCCAACATCACGTATAACTGGATGTGTGTTGAATGACATGGGTTAAAGAATCCCAGGTTATGCCAAGATAAACTAATTATATATGCTTTATTATAAGAGACAAATTCACAAGACAAAAACTATAAGTCCAACCTCAATTGTAAAGTGCAGTAACCACACAGAGAGAAAAAAAGCAAACCCTGGGCCTCCGGATGTTTTTCTCTGGGTACCCAAAAGGTCATGCTCTAACCTGATCCCATCTCTTAAAGATTATTGCCTAACAGAGATTCTTTACCAGATACATTTTAAGCAACTACAATCATAGCATTCAGGAATCAAAATAAGGTGGATTTGAAATTTAAAGTCATCCATGAATATATAGTAAGTCTGAGACTAGCCTGGCCTACATGGAACCCTGTCTCAAAAAAATATTTTTAATTTGAAGAATATACCACATACAAATGTGCTGGAATGCTTAGTATTATTAATAATAAAGAAAATAAAAGTTGTCAAGGATGGATAGAAAAACATACCTTTTGGTGGGAATCTAAACTAGTTAGACATTATGGAAAAATTTTTTAATAAAAATGGAAAAATCTAATTTCTGGGCATATAAACAATGAAAATGACATAAATATGTGAAGAGATCTCTGTAGTTTACACATTGTCACATCAGTCACAATATGGAAGCAACCTACATGCTCATCAATTGATAAATGCATAAAAAAATCGGGCACATATAGCAATGGAATACCATTCACTCTTTAAAAAGATGGAAATTTTATCCTTTGCAACAAAGTATATGAATCTTGAAGACCTTATTATTAGGCCAAACAAAGAAAAGAAAGACATAATCTTACTCATATGACTAGAACAAAGAAATGACCTGTTAGCCAAAGGAAAAGGGAGGTGGGAAGAATATGGGAGGAATTAAGTAGAGGGAAAATATCTTCATACTTTGCATGAAAAACCTGCAATAAAATTGTAGTTATGGGGATACGTTTAGTAAATAAATTATACAGATAGTAAGAATAATGATAACATGGATCTATACAAGTATTCAAGTATTATAGTATATACTGAATACATGGAACCATAAAGGTATCCAAGCATTGTAAGATATGACTACGTGAAACTATAATATTATACATGTGTTATGTACTTGGATAGAGCTGAAAGATTAGATGTTAAGCATGCTCACTACATACAAATAATAAGTGTGTTAGGAAATGAACATATGAAATGGCCATACAATTAGCCATTGTACAATGCACACAATATATCATATACATCATCATTCTGTATACAATAAACATACGCAGATTCTAGCAATTAAGTATTAACTTGGAACTGGAGATGTGGCCCAGTGGATAAAGTGCTCTCCATGTAAGCAAGAAGGTCAAAGTTCAGATCCCCTGCAGCCACATAAAAGCCATCAGGAGTTGGTGGTCCATTTGTCATCCCAGTGCTAGTTTGACTGAGACAGGGAAATCTGGCTAGCTAGACAGGAGCATGTATGCACACACACACACACACACACACACACACACACACAATAATAACTTGCAGAACATCCAAAGAGAAGAACCTCATTGCTTGATCTTGTGAGGAGTTATGGTTACAGAGCTTACAGTGCACAATTAAAAGTAAAGATGTGAGATTCCTTCAAAGATTAGGAAATGGGTCTAGAGCAGTGGTTCTCAGCCTTCCTAACGCTGCAACGCTTTTAATACAGTTCCTCATGCTGTGGTGAGCCCCAACTGAAAAATTATTTCATTGCTACTTCATAACTGTAATTTTGCTGCTGTTACGAATCATTATGTAAATATCTGGTCTGCAACTGAGGGGGCCGTGACCCACAGGTTGAGAACCACTGGTCTAGCATATAGGCTAAGCAGTTAAGAACAGGTGTTACTTTTGCAAAGGAACCAAGTTCAATACACAACACTCACACAGCAGCGCACAATCATCTGCAACCTCAGACCTAGAGGCACCAGGCGACATACATATATTGTACATACAAACATGCCCGCAGTCAAAATACTCATACACATAATGTTTTTTATTACTTTATAAATAATACCAATCAAAATTTCCACTTCCTCCCCTCCTCCCACTTACCTCCCGCTCCTCCACTCACCCTCGCCTCTCCCCCTCCAGTCCTAAGAGAGGGCAGTGTACCCTGCCCTGTGGGAAGTTCAAGGCCCTCCCCACTCCATCCAGGCTTAGGAAAGTATGTATTCAAATGCACTAGGATCCCAAAAAGCCAGTACATGCAGCAGAGACAAATCCCAGTGCCATTATCATTGGCTTCTCAGTCTGCCCCAATTGTCAGCCACATTCAGAGGGTCCAGTTTGATCCCATGCTTGTTCAGTCCCAGTCCAGCTGGATTTGGTGAGCTCCCATTAGTTCAGGCACACTGTCTCAGTTTAGCAGCATTATTTGTAATAGCCAGAATATGGAAACAACGTAGATGCCCCTCAGTGGAAGA
>PVIU01024364.1:0-25661 GCA_004026605.1 Ondatra zibethicus
TGAACTGCATTGAGTTAATGCAGTTGTAGGAACACTACTCAAGAGACAATGCTGTGTACTGTGTTTATTAAGTGTGTTTGTAGTAACACAGGTAAAAGATGTTACTTTGAACTGTGTTAGGTTACTATTGGTGTAGTGACACTAGGGTCATCTGAACTGTGTTGGCAGGACACTGTGTATTATGCTGTGCACTGTTTGAGGTAGTGTGGTTATAGAAACACCAAGAAAGAGAAGGCTCTGTCAACTGTGTGAGGTCAATGTAGCTGTAGTTGTGCTAGGTAATAATGTTGGCTGTGAACTATATTGGTTTAGGGTGGTTGTAGGAACACTTAGGCAAGAGAGAATGCTGTGAACTGAGTTGAGTTCTTGTCATTGTGGGGACACTGAGAGAGTACTGTGTGAACTGTATTGAGTTAGGGTGGTTGTAGGAACACTAGTCAAGCAAGATTGTTGTGAACTGTATTGAGTTAGTGTGGTTGCAGGAACACCAGGCAAGAGAAACTGTTGTGAAGTGTGTCAAATTAATTTGCTTATAGGTGCCATAAGCAAGAGAAGAGGCTATTAGCTGTTTTGGATTACCATGGTTCTAGAGCACAAGGCAAGAGAGGGTGCTGTGAACTGTGTTGAAATAGTAGGGTTGCAGAAAGACTAGACAGCAGCAGATACTGTGAACTGTTTTGTGTTAGTGTGTTTGTGGTGATGGTAAGAAAAGATGCTGTTAGCTCCTCTGTGTTATTGTTGTAGGAACACTAGTCAAGAGAGTGCCTTGTGAAGGGTGTTGGGTTCGTATGGTTATAGGACTCATAGGCTTGAGAGGAGGTTGTAGGCTGTGTTAGATTAGTGTGGGTTTAGGAATACTGTGCAGTACAGGATGCTGTGAACTGTGTTGTGTTGGTGAGATTGTGGGGACTCTAGGTAGGCGATGATGCTGTGAACTCTCTTCGGTTAGGTTTGTTTTTAAAGGAACTGATGTTGTAAACTGTTTAAAGTAGCGTTCTGTGTGGACATTCTCCAGATAAGGGCAGAGAGGCAGGAAATTCTGCTGCATGGAGGGAGCTCCATTTTACCGATCTTGTTGAGATAAGAAGCTGGGCCCTGGGGAAGCTGCAACTTCTGACCAGCAAGCAAGGTCTTCCAACATCTCCCCCAGTTTTATTTTTTAACGAGGCTGGTGTTATTTTAATGACATTAGGCCACAGAGGATGCTATTAATGGCATTGCATTAGTGTGTTTGATGGAACATTGATCAAGGGAGAACATGGTGTACAACATCGTTAGTATGGTTTTGGGTCACTGTGCCCTGTGTTGGTTCAGTGTTGCAGGAATACTAAGTTAGAACATATGCTGTGAGCCGTGTTGGCTTATGTGGGCTAGGTACAACAGGCAAGAGAGGACACTGTGAACTGTGCTGGGGAAGTGAGAGTTAGGAACACTAGGCAGGGAGGGCACTGTGACCTGTGTTGGATTAACGTGGTTATAGAGAGCACTATGCAAGAATACATGTTGTGGACTATATTGAGTTACTGTTGCTGTTGGAATACTTGCCAAGAGAGAATGATGTGAAGTGTGTGGAGCTTGTGTAGATGTCAGAACACTAGGCAAGAAAGGATTCTGTGAATTGTGGTAGTGTGCTTTTAGGAACACTATACATTAAAGGATATGGACACCATGGTCTGCCTTGATTGCAGTAACATTAGACAAGAAAGAATACTGTGTCCTGCATTGCGTTAGTGCATAGGAACAGCAGGTGAGAGAGGCGGGCACTGTGAAATGTGTTGGGGTAAAGTGGTTGTAGGAACACTGAGGAAGACATTGTGAAACACGTTGGGTTAAGTTTAGTTGCAGGAACACTAGGAAAGAGAGGAGGACATTGTGATTCGCATGGGTTAGTTTGGTTGTAGAAAACCTAGGCAATAGAGGATGCTGTGAACTGTTTTGAATTAGTGGGGTTGTAGTCACACTAGGGATGAGAGGATAGTTTGAACTGTCTTGATTTAGTGCTGTTGTATAAAACAGTAGGTAAGAGACCATTATGTGATGTGTGTTGAGTTAGTGTCATTGTAGTAACACTAGGCGAGAGAGGGTGTTGTGAACTCTGTCTGGTTTGTATAATTGTAGGAACACTAGGTAAAATATTTTGAACTGTGTTTAGTTAGTGTGATTTAGTCTTGGTGGGAGAAGACTGGGGATGTTTATGTCCCAAAGATGAAAACCCACTTATATATTGAACAGTTTAACAAGAGAAAAATTCTGTAGGTTGTCATCTAAGAGATCAAAAAAGAAAAGAAAGAAAAAGAAAAAGAAAAAAAAAGAGGATGAGACCTAAAATCCAAACAGAAATCATGCTCAAAACACAGCAGAGGAAGGAAGAATCCATGCATGGAGGAAACAATTGAGGTCATGACTGAGAAAGCCAGGGGCAATTATCTGGTGGCTTCTATTTTCCCCACAATGACAGCAATTTTACATTTGAAAGAGACCGGGAAGGTATCCCAAGGGGACTATTGGACCGGATGCTGGGTATAGGCTATTACAGGACCTACCATGTATCATAGAGTCACTAAGGGACCAGAATGTAATCCTATTTTGTACATAATGTTCTCAAATTTTAATTTGAGTATAATTGACAATTGTACTTAAATGTCAAAGAGCAGCTCTGAGTGGCAGGTGGCCCAGTGAACAGCAAGACTGAGAATCCAGGGTCTTCTCTGAAGGGACAACGCCCTGGCTGTGAGACAGGACCAGTAATTCTAGTCTGTGAGCCTCTCAGAGGTAGTTACTATGGAGGAGAAGCCATCCTGTTAATAATCTAATGATGTGTCCAATGAGGGATGTTCTGCTCTGAGTATGGATGGGTGGGTCTGTGTCTGATATGTGGCAAAGGCAGCTTCAGGGAGGAAACAGTAAAACACAAGTGAGCAGAAAGAAACTCAGAGACAAAGCCTCAGCATAGGCATGTTCCTTCTTCCTTTCTGTATTTTTAGAGCAAAAAACAAGTTGGAGTGATGAATGAGCAAAAGGTACCTGTATCAATTTTATGTCTGGGGACTCCAGATGTAGCCCAGTGACTGAACATTTGCCCAACATGTACGAGCCTGGGCTCTGTCTTCAACACTGAACAGAGCCATGTCTAGCTCTGGGAATGAGGGGTGAATAGATTCAGGCTGGTTGGGTGACTTGGAGACAAGTATAAAAGTTAGGAAAGGAAGACAGATGATAGCACTAAGATAGCTCCTTGAAACTTCTGGAGAATGCACCTCCAGGGGAGCTCCCTGGTCCATGTGGCATGATAGGGAAGGGACGTCTTGAGGAATCTCTAAGATGACTTCTCTTACATTTATTGTGTGTGTTTGTGGGAGCGGGTGGGTGGGCCCATGGGTGCCCATGCCATGACATGTATGTGGATGTCAGAGGACGATTTGCAATTAGTATATGAGCTGGAGTGATTAAATTTAGGTCATTAGACTTTTCCAAGTGATGCTGTGGCTAGTGCCTTTATCTGTTAAGACTTCTGGACAGCCCTAGTATTTCTTCTTAAGCAACTGAAAAAGACACTATTCTCTCTCTCTCTGTTGTGTGTGTGTGTATGTGGCTGTCATATTGAATTTCTTACATATAAAGTCAGTCCAACCTCTCAAAAACATTATTCTGAAATGCCATTTTGCACAATACATTTTGAGGAGAAAAAAAAAGAGAGAGAAAACCTAAGAAACAATTATAGAACAATAGAAGGTAACATGTAACCCATATGGAAGCAATGAGTCACAGGTTGTAGGACTTACAGAAGACCCCAGAGGAGGGCTAGAAAATTGCAATTGTAAAAAATAGCAAAATCAGAGTTTAAAAGTACTTCCTCTTTTCAAACTTCATTCCATTTTGCAGTCCAGGATACAAAGGCTCTCAAAGTTGCATTGACTCGTTTGGGGTGCCAGGGTGTATTGGTAGCAGACCTGTATGAGGGCAAGAAGACATGGCGGTGGCAGCCTGGTGGTGGCAGCCTAAAAGTAAGTGTCAAAGCTGGGGATGGTGTTACAACAGCAGTGCGCACAGCCTCACAGGAGGGACAGTCATCTGCACTGCTCACAGTGCCACCAAGCATGCATCCCATTTAGTGCCTGTCACTGCTCTCTGAGAGGTAAGTTGTAGGCACTGGTGGGCTCTTTCTGTTCTTTCTTCTGTAAAAGGTAGCCAGCCGTTCAGAGTCTGAGTAATCTTGTTTGTGAAACCTATTGTTTTCTTTGGGGACAGAGACCCTCTCCACAGACACTGGAAATGTAAGACGATAAGTAGATGATATACCATTCTCACAGATCTCTGGATCAGGAGCTGGATGAACTAAGGTTTAATCCCTGTTTTATAATGGTAACTTGGTACCTGGTAAAAATTATTGGGCTTTTCTGGGCTTCAGTTTCCTCACTGGTAAAAATGGGAATGAGAAGCCTGCCCCACAGAGGCCTTATGAGCAGTAAAGAAGTTAGTATGTAGAAATAACAGAGAAGTACTTGGCATGCAGTAAATACTCAGTACATGATAGCTCACACCATTATTTAACTTTCCAGAACTACCAGTGTGTTGGGCCTGGGCTCATGACCCAGAACTCACCAGACAGACACACTTCCACTGACACAGGCTTTGGAAGGTGACAAGACCTTTGAGGTGTGCATTCTTAAGGACCGAAGAGGCCAGACACTCACTGTGTACCAAAGATGGACCTAGGGCAGTGACTCCCAGTCCATTGTCTCACGGCAATGGAGATAAAAGACTGAATCTTGTGGGAGTATGCAAAGCTGAAGCTAATCACATTAAGAATGATTGCAGAACAGTGAAAACTTGAAGGAAAGTGAGAAATTAAGAAAAAGCTAGTGGGATCTCTCGAGGGAAGCATTTCCAGGAGAGGAAACAGCTATCACATTCCTTTGTCTGGGACTTAAATAGGAAACTGAGCAAAGGCTGGATAATCGCTGAGACTGACTCGTTCTCTAGATTCCATGTGCTGAGCCAGGAGAACGGTGGAAGCCCACCCACTCCTGTCCATCTCTGACTCTAGTTTTGTTGGTTTCTGACTTTGACTTACCTGTTAGCCTACATCACTTGGCCAGAGTTCCCAGCGCCAGTGCTGCAGGTGTCTGGAGTGCAGCTAGCTTCACTAAGTTCTTTCTGCTCTCACATCCCTTTGATCATTCTGTAGGTTTACCCTGGGAGAGGGGTAACTCTGTAACAACTGCTGAAATCTACCTGGAGCTTTTTGTGGACTGCCCTATCTGCAGGATGCTCTGGAGTCTCTTTCTTGAAATAGATACAGGCTTCTTGTTAGGAAACAGTCTCACAGTTTAGTCTGTTACAATAGACTGTATTAGAAGCATAAATTAGGAAAGGACAGTAGTGTTTCACATCTGTCCCTTCACTGGCCCAGAGTCCTGTCCTTCCTCTTAGTTGTCTAAGTTGGTCGTTTCCTACCTAACTATATGTTCCCTTAGTCACCAGGCTTTGCCATGTTGACTCTTAATGTTCCTTTGAATAGAAACCTCTGTTCTCACCACAACACATGTGAGCAATTTGCAGTTTTTACCACAGGACTTTCTTCTTACTACCCACAGACAGCTAGCTTCTGCATCACCATCACATAGTAACAAGAAAAAGTTGGAGCTACCAAATAAAAGTCCTTCCAGGTTAGTACCCAGGGGTTGCCACAGCAGCAGCAGCCACTATCATCAGGTTCTAAAGACATCACTGCCTGCCTTGAATTGTCGGCACTTCGAAGTCTACTCAAACCCTGTTAGCAAACGTCTTTTCTCTTTGAAAGCCCATCAAGTGCCTGCTGCTCCCGTATAAGAATGCTGATTCAAGAAAGTAGAGATACTATTTTTGGATGCTAGCAATTTAAAAAGTTGTTCAAGTCCAGAGTAGAGACTAGGATTCCAATCTAGGTTCTTCTCATTCCAAATTCACAATTTATATGAAATGCTAACCTGTAAGAGACTCCAAGCTCTTCCTGTGTACACTGTGTGCAGGAATCTCCTGTGTGGAGTCCTAACTGGTCTTCCTCTGTGTGAATTCTGTTTCTGCTACAGAAATTATTGCCATTCAGTTTTGTCAGTTATTCACCTTTTATGTTGTCTTTCTTTTCTTAGAAACCACACACACACACACACACACAGATGCACACATGCATGTACTCACGTGTGCACACATGTGCATATGGGATT
Source organism: Ondatra zibethicus (assembly GCA_004026605.1). Classification (NCBI taxonomy): domain Eukaryota; kingdom Metazoa; phylum Chordata; class Mammalia; order Rodentia; family Cricetidae; genus Ondatra; species Ondatra zibethicus. The sequence goes on from PVIU01024364.1 coordinate 6,207, forward strand.
GATGGTGATCAAGATCAAAGCTGTTGATAATATGTAATTGTACTAGTTTCCTGTCTCTGATGGACCAAATTTACACAATATAGCTTAAAACCATGAACATCAACATCTCAAGAGCTGGAAAGTCCAAAGAGGTCAATACTATTAATTCTGCCTGGAGTCCTCAGGAAGAGTCTGCCCTTTACCTAGTTCCTGACGGTGCCTGCAAATCCTGGAATCCTTCTATCAATTCACCTCCCCCGTTTCACCCTCATTCTGCCTGTGTGTTTGCTCTTTGTGTTCCTATATTGCTCCTTCTTTTTCTTACAGAGTCCAGTCTAAGTCAGTAGAGCCCCTTCTTAACTGAGTGGGAAGCAAAATCCTTAGCTCCACATAAAGGCATGCTTACAAGTATAGAATTAGGACTTGAACAGGTCATTTGAGTCATATCATCTAACTCAACGCTGGCGAGGAAAATTAGAGCATGATAACATACTCTTAAAGTACATATGAGTACAGCTGCAAAAGAGAACACATACAGGAAGTGCCTAGGACAATGGTTGGACAGGGGCTTGTAGTAGGTCAGCTGCTAGAGGGACCAAGTGACCCTTCCTGGTAGATGATGGATACCACTGTCATCTCCGCCCTCTACACCTTCCCCCAGGGACTCAATACCACAGGATATTCATTGATGTCTTTTTAAAGGCTAATTTCTTCTTTTATGTATAGAAAACATTTAAAACACACAGATAATAGAGCATGGGTTCATAGCTCTACCCATACTTACTTGTATTGCTTTGTATCTTCTGTCTGCATTAGCAGAGATCCACTTCAGGTTTTCATTCATTTTTTGATCTGTAGCTAGTGTTTCCACGTTTCCCCTCACTGTACAAGAAGACACTTGCTAACAAATGCACGCCCGAGAAAAGAACCATTGTGGGTCTTCAGAATTGATTCTGACGAGCAGAGTCACTTTGTCAAGGAGTGGCCATGTAGAATGTCCCCAGGAACGGGCTCCCCAGCTCCTTCCTCGTGAGCGGTGTACACGAACATCCACCTTCGGTTGCACTGGGATGCTTTGGGGATTTATTGATTTGCTGCAGAGCTGCATCTTTTCCACCTCTGATGACAGTGGGGCTGAACAGTTGTTTTTGTCAGCTCCGATTCCGTCTGCGAGCCACCTGTTCAGCCCTTTAAACGGTTTTCTTGGCCTGCTTATCTTTTTCTTAATTTGCAGTCATGATACATGCATTTTTTCTGTGGTCATTGCAATCATTTTCTTGGAATCTTTCCCGGTGGTTATCATTATTCCGGCCCTTTGGATATGGAAATTCGAGTGTTGCGTCTCTTCTATGTGTTTCCATGTTTCTATATTCCCTGATATTTTTGTGGTTTTACATTTTACATTTTTTCCTCTTGTTTTCTGTTCTTGGACGTGATACAGCAGTGTGGATTTACTCTTCCAAGGAATGGATGATTTCAAGTCATTATTGAGTAGTCAATACAAAGTAATGGCAAGCTGCAGACCTCAGGGCAGACTCTGCTCAGCCCTGTCTTACTGAAACATAGCTTCTTGTTCTGTGTTGTCTGTAGCTGCTCTCCCACTACCACGCCAGAGCTGAGCAGTTATAACTGAGACCACGAGGCCAACAAAGCCTGGACAATTTGCAATCCTGTCCTGGAATAGGCAATCTTTAAGCCCTCCCCTCTCACTGCCCCCAATACAGGGAGAGCCATCCTGTGTAATGATTCTTCTTGAGTTCTATTTTGTTCCACTGAACTTCAAATCTATTCTTGGGTCAATGACATCCCATATGATGATTGGGTCAGAATCTGTAGTGGTAGCTGATGTAGCAAATGCCTCTTGTGTTCCTTTTTCAAACAATTTCTTTGCTCTTCTTCACATACTGGTTTATTTACAACAAGCCCTCTGGACTCTGTATCTGTGGACTCAACCAATTATGCACACACACACACACACACACACACACACACACACACACACACAGTTGAGTCTGTATCAAACATGTAAAGGTCTGTTTTCTTGTTTTTATTTTCTAAGTAAAAGTCTATGGTCAGCTCTTTACATAGCAATCTAGAAATGACTTGAAGTCTAGCCCATTTGAAATAAACACAGAGCCATTTTATATAAGGAACTTGAGTGCCCATAAACATTGGCATCTACAAGGTATCTTCAGGCCAACACAATATTGACACAGGAATTGTAGGCTCAGCTTTAGACTCTCCTTGCCAGATGCTGAACAAGTGAACACACAAAAGCTCATGTGCTTCTGATCAGAACAAGAGTTGGCTGTGTGGATCAGAAAAGGACTGACAGGGTCACAGTATTGATGCTGCACCTTCAGAAGCATGACAGGACTCATCATTTATGTTAGACTGCGGCTTCCTTGAGCAAAGGTTTACTGCTTTCTTCTACAGGTCTTGCGTATTTCTTGCTAGATGTGGACATGAGCATTTAATAGATTTTTATTGCTGCTGCATGCCAAGCAGGGCTAATTCTGTCATTTTGTCTCACATATCCCATTGCTGTTTGAGGAGAGTTTCAAGATATGACTCCTACCTACTCCTTACTATAGAAGATAAAGCAGGGGGTGTTTATTTCTCCACACTCATATGCTAGGGAATGGGCATATAACTTAAGCTTGGTCATTGCAATGTCACTAGTAGGGACTTTAAATCTTAACAGAGAGTTTTTCTATAACAGCTGCTTGAAAGCCAATGTCTCATTCAGGGGGCCGCGCAGAAGGCAGAGGAAGGGGGCAGCCTAGCAGCATGGCAGCGAGTTCCCAGAATGCTCATGGTAGTATGCTTTGTGACTCACCTGGGCATGACCTGACGTGGCATTGCCTGCCTTAGTTCTATCAGGGTCTCTCCTGCCAGTCAATTTATGGAGCCAACACCTTTCAGGTGTGCTTGGTTTCTGTCCAAAGTCACCAGATTTTGTTTTTAATGCCCAGGAGTACACATGAGAACTGTACTCTCATTGCTATTCATAACTGGCTATTTTGGATATCTAAACAATTTGTTGATTTGTATAAAATCCTTGAAGTCAAACCAAAGTGCTGTACTTTCCATTCATGTCACCCAGGCCAAAGGATTCTGAAGTTGTAATGTACCAAGATCTCCTGGTGCTTGGATACCTACCATGTGACAGATGCACAATTCCTTAATTACATCCAATCTCTGAAACCTTTATGGGCATGGGAAAGGTATATTTGCATTTACAAATGAGGATACGAGGGATGGAATGTGCCCATGTCTACACAATGCATCAGGAATGGACTCCAAACTCATGCTTCTTCTGCTACTAAGCATCTTACCTTTTGAGATCCTCAAGTTGGCTCTCTAAATAAGCCTTCCCCTTTAAATATTTACTTCTGCAGTATACCTATGAAATATTTATCACCCTTTTCTCTGGGCACTCTGCTAAGGTACTAGGTCTTTACTTCAAACTACCAGCATCCTCTTTGTCCTCAGCTGCCTGACACTGGGGTCAAGACATCTTTTGCTCCATTGTCACAAACATGTTACTTTCCCCCCTTTCTTTCCCATTTTACATATTTGAAATCAGCAGGAACCCTTCGTGGGGTCTCTTCCTCATCTGAACTTTTGCGTCTCTCAGTTCCACTCATTTAACACCCAGTCTTCCACAGCTGTGCATTTTTATTGGCTTTTAAAGCATGAGTCCTCTACCACCCATGTGGAACTATTCCAAATCTAGAAGGCAAAAAATGTACCCCATTCCCCATCGTGTCTCATAGCATCTGTGTTAAATGCCGTGCCCACAGTGATGAGTCTAGCATCTCCATTGACCTTAAAATCTCTGAGGTCTTTTAAAGAACTGACCGGTGTTCAAACCATGAGTTGGAACATACATTTCTGTGAAGATGATTTTGTCTTCCAATCACTTTGGGCTTGGTGAGTGTTGTTCAAATGCCTAAGGCACTGATGAGGATCAGCTAATGATAACAGTATCCTGCCACTCATGTGGAAGGAACTGGGCAGGGCTGCAGCCATGGTACCATACAGGAGCAGAGGAGGGGGCTGCACTGGCTCGCCACTGTGCACCTACTAATCTGCACAGTGACTCTCCACAGCCATGCAGAGGCCCTGAGGATGAGTCCTTTAGGCAGCATGAAACACTTTGTTACTCTGAAGGAAGACAAGTGCCAGCAGCGATGATTTTCCTTATACAGAAATCTTAACTACAACAAAATGATCATGTCTTCTGAGAATGTTTTATTTACCTAAGTACAACAGTGACAGGTGTGTGAATACATGTTGGTTCTCATAAATCACTGAAGTGTCAAAGCACTTTCAGTTTCCTCAATCAGAGGATCTAAGAAGAGAGGTTGGGGCTGCTGAATCAAGCTGGTCTCATTCTGGATGTGGAGAAGGGTCCGTGTCCCCAGTCTTTGACCCTTTCCATGTGTATTCCCATCCATGGTCTCTCTTCTCAAATTGGACATACAGGAATCATAGCGTAGACTAACTCAGTGTAAGTTCTGTGGTGTCCCCAGGTTTTCCCCTTAAACACACTACCACAATGCAGATTTTTCCCCTTAGAAGCCCTTTCAGATCCGCGGAGGAAAACAGGATCTCCTTGTTTGCAGGAGAAAAGAAGTTTGGTGGTTTAACAAGAGACTTTTATGAGAAAAATCAAACAGAGGGCAGACTATACAAAAAACTTCAAGGTATTTTGCAAAAAAAAACCATAGTCATTTGAACACTATTTTTAAAATTTAGTTTGAGACTAATAGTGCCATAATCAAAGTGCCCTAAAAATGCCTCTGTCTCCTTTACCCTAACTCCCTCTCTGTACAAGGTTTTATCATATAGGCTAAGGAGGCCTCCTTGGCAATGCCATCAACCTTAGCTCTACTTCTGGTCACCTGCTCTGACCAGGCATGGTGACCTGTGAACCAACATGAACATTTGAACATGAATCAACACGTTCAATTTCCACCCTACTTAGATTTCATGCAGTTGAACTTCGAGGGGCAACGAGCACCTTGGTGTGTCTTTCAAACCTCCTGCCCAGGGCTAGGTATCCTTCTTGATGCTCAAGTTGATGCTCAAAGGTCTTTGCAGAGGCAGCTCTTTGGAATGACGGTTGCCCACACACCAGCCCTGATGAGCTTCCTCTATACCCCTTGAGAACGGACAGCACCATACTCTGCCATGTCTGGTTTCAAAATACCACTAACGGCAGCTGAAGCTCCAGCATTGACTGTCCAGTCATTAGCTTCCTTTTCCTAGAGGCTGAAGTAGTATAGTTTGCATACTTTAATTTCACCCCTATTATGCTTTGGTTTCCAGAAACACACAGTTATCAGCACAGAGGGATGCTTCTACTCTCTAAGTTAATGTGCTGATCAAGTGTCCCGAAGATTTGGTGGTCACCTTTTCCAGTCAGAAGACTGGGATATGTGGTCTGACAAGGTGAGGGAAGAGCTGAAATTGGGACTGACCTAGAAAATCCAGGACGCACAGCTGTCATACATAATGCTTCTGTGTCCTAGATAGCACTGTCGTTCCTGCATCATGTCTGCCTCTGGACATCTTTCTTTGATGTCTGAGATAGCCTGTCTCTTTCTGTTTTGGTAAATCCCCCAATGTCCTCTCAGGGGGATGGAGCCGGTGTTCACTTGACTTGTAGCACAGGGTGGCTGCAACAAGATGCTTCTTACTTAGCTCTGCCCACTTCTAGAGGCCAGCTTGACTGCATGGAAAGGCAGCTTTTCTAGAGCCTCTGGTCCTGAAGGGAAACAGCCAAGCCATACCAGAGCTAGTATTATGGAAGTCTGGTGTTGGTGCCTAAGATCATGCTGGAAACAACCATCAAGAGATACAAGAAAGAAAGGAGTTTGTAGACGGGTTTTTTCTGAAGAAAGAAAGAGGAGAGTAAAGGTGGGGGATGCTTCCTTTCCCAGGCAGCACAGAGACAAGAAAGGGTTAATCCTGGTTTGGAGAAAGTCACAGGGCTTGCTTTCTTGCTGGGCTTCAGGGGAATTCTGACCATAAATACCTTGCTTAGGATCCACATAGCCAAGGAAGACAGATCACAGAAAAGGATCCCTCTTTCTATTCTAGAGCTCAGGTTCCCTATTATTGATGGCTTGGGAGGAATCAGAAAAGAACGGCTTCAAGGGACAGAGCTAAGCCCTATAGATCCATGTCCCCAGGTATCAGAGAGAGCACCTGCAAGGGGCAGTTGTAGTTAGGTGAGTCATAAGGTGCACCCCTACCCAATATTTCTGAACTGCTGTCTTTGTAATACACGAATAGATCCTGAGGATGTTGTTCTTTCTACCCTGTGAGGTCATGGTGAAAGGTGATTGTCTATAAGCAAGGAAGAGACCTCACCAGAAGCTAGGTCAGCCCAGAACCTTGATTTTGGACTTCCCAATCTCCCAAACTCTGAGAAAGTCAATCTCTGTGGCTTAAGGCACCAGCTGATGGCATTGTGCTGTGACAGATGCCACAGGCTAAGATAAAGCCTTCCACAGATGTCATTGCTGCTAAAGAAGATGCTGAGAACTTGAAAGATGGATGAACAACAAAGGAACAGCACTCTGTAGCCAGAAAGAGTGGGTTTTCATCCTGCCTTGCCATTCACCTGTACAGCAAGACTGGGAAAGTTACCTCTCTCTGGGCCTTGCCTCAGCTGACAAAAAAGGGGGAGGGTATAATAGCTTGAGGTTTAAAATATAAAGTGCATAGAACAGTGGCTAGCATGTAGAGAGCTCCAGTGAGTGTTTGCTATTAGTGGTTAATTTTAGTGCTACTACAAGGGAAATGAGAATACAATAGTTTTAATGGAATTATTTTTTAGTTAATTGCAGATCTTGCTGAAGTTCCCTCAAACAACCTGCCTAAATCTTTATAGAGGGTGTCAAGAACCTGTAGCCAATCAGTCAATTCATGCATCTTTGCAAATTTATACATAAATATTAATGTGACCTCATTCATGCCCACAGGCTGACGAGACTGTGGATACGCATAGCCTATAATTACAGTTTCATAACACAGTGTGCAACAGAAACCGCCAGCCTCTCACCAAATCAAAAGCCTTTCCCTTTTGTGTAGGTGACTGTGGCACCAGGAGAAAGGGACAGAAACAATGTGTGCCCCCTGCACACTGGGCCTCTGAGAGCTCCCAAGGGGCCTATCTCATATACACTATGGAGGCCAGCACAGAGCCTTAAACACTGCAGAGCCTACCTAACCTGGGCCCTTGATGGTTAGTACTGCCCACCCACCTGGCAAGAAGTGCATTTTTGAATATTTGTCTTGTAGAGTCTGGAGGGTTACTTGCTGTAGCATTGTGAGCCTCTTTACAGCATAAAATATTTCTTTCACATTTCATCAAAAGGGTTATTTACTCACAGCTCCATTATGAAGCTGTTGCTATAAATAAACGAGACTCATGGGGTTTGATCAGAAAGGTGTGTGGGTGTGGGAATGTGTGTGGGGTGGGGGTGCTTGTGTGCAGGTGCACATATCTGTGTATGTGTGTGTGTGTGTGTGTGTGTGTGTGAGTGAGTGTGTGTGTGAGTGTGTGTATCAGAGGACAATTTTGGATGCTGTTTCTCAGATGCTGCCCACCATAATTTAAGACAGCATCTCTCTCATTGTCTTAGAGCTTCCCAAGTAGGCTTGGCTGTCTGGTCAGCCAATCCCAGACATCCTCCTGTCTGTACATCCCTAGTGCAGGGGTTACAAGCACACACTGTGGTGCCTAGCTTTTTATTTAGGTTCTGGGAATCAAACTCGGGTCCTCCTTTTGTACAGCAAATCCTTTCATGAGTGGATTAAATCAGTCCCAGAAAGCACTTTATGTTCATCCCTGCTATTGTCTCACATCTGCTGAGTGGAAGCAGTCCTTTGATTTCCATGCTACAAACTCAACTTGGCAACTCCAAGTATGGACTCCTGGGTAGAATGCACCCCCAACCCCCAATGCCATCAGCATGCTAGAGTTGACTTTCAATTCCTCTACTGGGGATATGTGCCAGTAAGTCTTCCTGCCTTGGGGAAGTATGAAGCTGTGGCTACATCGTATTTTATCTGTCCCTGGTAGGTTAAAGTGGGTTGTATACTCTGGGTAGAGGTAGGGGCCTAGGGATTAGGGACTAGGAAGGATATCTTTGCCTTACAGGATGGTCGGCCTGAGAGATATTAATATATTTATTTTTCTTACAGGTTCTGCTGGCCTCAGTGACCTTCTTTCATATCTAACTCTTTCTTTCCTGCACTCTCATGCATTCTCAAGAGTTGCCATCATTGATAGTTCTTAACCTGAACAGCCTTCATTTGTATATGCATGCCTCTATCCTTCATTTGTATATGCATGCCTCTATCCTTCATTTGCATATGCATGCCTCTATCCTTATCCCTAGAAATCAACATCCCTCCCTAGTTCTCTCTGTTAAGGACCTAATGGCATCTTTTCAGGGGAGCTACCTTGGAAAGCATCTGAACAAACTCCAACCTCGACCCATTCTTTCCAGAACCTTTTGATCTGTCAAACTTTGAGATGTCAACAAAGCAGAGCGGCTTCTCCATTCTACCACAAAGCAGTTAGCCAGTTCACCTTTTGCTCTCTAAGCATGCAGGTAAGCTATAGTTCCACGGTGGAGTTCTGCAGCCCCATCCAAACACGGGGTCATACATCATCCCTCTGAGGATAGCCAAGAGCCATAGATCTCTCTTCCTCTGTTACCTGAGTCTTATTTGTCTTTAATAAGAAGGGGAGAAAGTCCCCCAAAGTCAGGACTTTGGTTCTTATCATTTCCTCTCAAAGTTTTTATCTTGGTGAGATACCTGAAGATGTATTCCTTGGGCGAGGCAGTCTAAGATTAAGGACACCTCCAAGGTGGCACCTTCCGAGATGGGAGACCAGAAACAAGGTTAAAGGAGCTTTGGGTGAGATGAGAGCACAGAGAGAGGCCATGGACCTTGCAAGAGTGGCTGGATAGGTGAGCCAAGAATCAGAAGCTGCAGTCTTTGCTCACTGTGACTGTGGGTTTGGGTTTATTATTTGAGGGTTAAAGACTATTAAAGACTTTGAGATTCTGGGTAAAAATACTTAAAACTATCCCCCCTGAACCCTAGGCTCTACTTTTTGACCCAGCCAGAGAAGAAATCACCAGCACTTACTGTTTGGGCTTAACTTTGTAGTCAGCTGAGAGCTGCCCTATGTGCCCTAAACCCAGGATGTATGTTAAAGACAGGAAATAGTCCCCACATTTACTGTTGTCTGCTTACTGCTGAGCTTAGGGCCAGCTGGAAGCTGCCAGGCTGCTGGCCCTCCTTCAGCCTCATAGTTAGTTATAGGCAGTTCTGTCATAGGTGTGTTTTTGACTTAGTGGGTAGGCAGTGGCATGAAGCTTTCATTTTGTTTTGTTTCTATTCTAGCATCTGAAAATGTGCTTTCTTCCTCTGAGTCTATCGTCATAGCATCAAAGGCAGTACTTAGAAAATGGTAGAGTGGATATGTGTGTGTGTGTGTGTGTGTGTGTGTGTGTGTGTGTGTGTATGCCTTAGTGGGGCTGGTGAGTCACATAAAGAGGTTACCATTAATTAATTAGTCAACCACACACAACATTGTTAACAATGAGAGCTACCCAAAGGAATGTTTCAGAGTACCTTGGAAGCAATAGATAGTTTGTGACAAAATGTCATTGAGAAGAGGAGGTGACAAATGCAAATGTATGAGACAAGTGTTGTAGGCAAAGGGAGGTGCCTTTGATGTTGGTAAATGGCAGATCCGGAGAATTAAAAGAGTAGTGGCCATTGTTCCCAGATTAACCGAGTCGATCATGCCCTGTCTTGGTGGCCATGCACAGGAGCTGGAGTTTTAATCCTTGAATGTATGCGAACTGACTGAGAGGTGTAAAGTAGGACAAGGAATTGTGTCTGTGCAAAGGTAACTACCATAAATGGGATGCGTAGGGTCAGGCAAACCGCATCACAGCTTGTCTTAGTTTCATTTTCCATGCTGCAATAACATGATGACCCCAACAGAAGCAACTGAAGAGAAAAGGGTTTATTTGGCTCACAATTCCTGGTTACAGCCCATCACTGGTGGGAAGTTAAGATGGTGAGAACTTGAAGGGACCCATCACATTACATCCACAATCAAGAGCAGAGGACGATAAAATGATGCATTTATGCTAGCACTCAGCTTGTCCTTCCGTGAAATGATACTACTCACCTTTGGGTCTTCTTCCTAACTTTCCTAGTTAAGAAAAGGCCTCACAGACATGCCTACCTAACCTAATCTAGGTAGTTCCTCGCTCAGACTCCTTCCCAGGTGAGTCTATACCATGTGAGGTCAACAACCAAAACTAACATGGCTGCACCTGAGTTCAGAAGTGTGCATTGGACTGAGCTTAATTACGGAGACAAGCGGGGAGTAGGCAGTTTATTTGGGATGCATTTTTGGTGCATGAACAAAAGGGCTTGGAAAGAAATGGGGTGAGAGAAAGGGGAGGGCGAGAGATTACTCCAAGGTTCCTCACAGGCAGATGAATGGAGATGTCAGTGACTGAAGAGGGGAGCTCTGCGACGGATTCAGTTTTAGGTGGAACAATAAGTTTAAGACTCACCAAGTGTGAATCATCTTTGGGACGTTTTTCCTTTTAGGGGTGCTGAGCCCACAACTGAGTGCAGTGGCAGAGAATCCAGAAGGGAAGACTGTGGAAGTCTTTATCACTTAAAGACTGAGTTGCAGAGTAGCCAGAGACACAATACAGTGTATCAAGAAACACCTGGTCACCTCTGTTGGCTTCTGAAGCAGTTTCAAGTCAGAGAAGTAACTAGAGAGCCCAGAGGACTTTTAGGGGAACAGTAGTGTGAGAAGCCAACAGAAAAAGAACGAGGAGGAAATATTATTGAGCAGCTAGCAAGCAAGCATTCCAGGATCAAATACTGAAATGACAGAGTTCATGACTATGTAGGCAAGGCATGAGATTGAGAAGGAAGCAGAGCAGGAACATGGAAGGCAGCTAGGGAGAAGGCCACACAAAGAGAGCAAAGGACAATTAAGAGCAGAAAGACCCTAAGGAATTACTCATAATCCCACTCTATAGAAGAATAATCAGAGTCCTAGAAATGACCATGTCAGGGTTACAAAGCAAAGAAGCCACAGAGCCAGACATGGTGCTGGGTTAGAACCGCCACGTCACCAACACTTTCCCTCCCCATGGTCCTCCCAATGATTCTACCTGCTCCTGCACAGACGCAGGAAGAGGAGTGAGGCTTGGTTGCTGGGCTGCACCTGGCTCTCACCCAGAAGTGTCAGCAATCTGTCTTTCACAACAGGGGAGTGTTGGCTGGGGACCACCAAGCCTCAGCCTGTAGTTTGTTAGTACCTGAGCACGCTTCGCAGCTTTTTGTCTCTTATGGTTGTGCAGGCGTAGGCCACGGGGCTCTCCCTCAATCCTCTGTTGGCAGGAGGACTTCATAAATGACATTTGATTATGCTCAACACAGCAGCCAGGGGCCGTACAAAAACTGCAATAAAGATGGCAAACACTAGCGATCTTCATAAAACATGGAAGCCCCAGGGGATAAAATCGAAGTCTTAATGTACAGCTCCTTGGCCACTAAGGCAGATGACAGCAAAATGCGAACAAATTGCGAAGCCAATAATAATAAAATTCCTGCTTGGGCTGCCCAAAGGCACTCAGCTCTTCCTCACCAACCCCAGGAAGTACAGCAGTCTCTCTCTCTCTCTCTCTCTCTCTCTCTCTCTCTCTCTCTCTCTCTCTCTCTCTCTGTGTGTGTGTGTGTGTGTGTGTGTGTGTGTGTGTGTGTGTGTGTGTTGGGGGGGGTCAATGCTAGCTGTGCTAGGCCCAGCTGGACTCCTGCGGTGGCTGTAATAACATTGTGTTTGTTGGAGGGCTAAGCCTTCTAACCCTGCCTTTCTCCTGAATAAGTCACAAACAAATTTATGCTTCTTCCTAAACCAGAGTCTTTGATATGGTTGCTCTTGAATACAATTTAGAATTTCAATGCTAGAGCCGTAGGAATCAGTTACCCCCCACAAGCATACAAACTAAGACCCAGAGAAAGAAATATTCCTCCCAAATCACCCTCATGCCTTCCTTGACCTGGAATCTGGGACTCGCCCTGTGCAGTCACCGCTCCCAGGCAGATGCCGTGGAGGGAACTGAGCATTAAATAAATAAGGGAGCTAAATATAGATGCTCTCTTCCCTTTTTCCATTTTAGGGGAGTCACAGCATTTACCTCAGGGGAAAATCTATTTTGTTTAGGAACACACTTTAATATTATTATTATTTTTTTTCTTTTTGGTCATAAAAGGCAGAGCCTTGGGTCTCATCTAAAATGAGGACATTCAGTTTTCTGTGAAACTACATCAAGTGGAAGCACACTCCCTCCGGGGCCAGAGAGGTTGCTGTGATTCATCTGACTGAAGAGAGTGGGCTGATGGATTTTCTCCAGAGATGGGCTCCGCTTGGCTCGCTGTGGCTGGAGGGAGACCATGCTAGGTCGGACGAAAGAGCGCTGACTGTAGACCCCTATCAGGAAGAGAGCAGCGTGAAATCTCCCTGACAAGAATAAAGAGAATCTTTTAAAAAAAAAATAACAGTTGTGCCCCTCCATTCCTCCATCTGGCTTTTAAAACAATGGACCCTTAGTAATTACAATTTCCCAGTAGTCTTATTCTGGGAGAAGGAAAAGGCTGAAGCCTGGTGCCAGCCAGAGGACCAGCTTGACTCCTGGAAGGCTGACTTGTCCAGCTACTCTGCAGGAGAGGTGGGAGACCAAGCCCGTACCCTGCCAGGCTCTGGTGAGTATGTATATCTCTTGTTCTCCACTTAAACCTCACATCAGGACCCTAAAGGAAGACTTGGGAGCTCACTGGACCTTTGTTCCTCTGCCCAGTATGCACAATGAATCTATCTCCTCATTCTTCTTCTCACCGTTCCCTTCTGTGTCCTGCCTTTTTGAGCAAGGGTCCCAGGCCCCCATCCTACAACTTTGTTGACATGTAGAACCATACCATGCAGGAGGCTGAAGACCTATTCTGGGCAGAGTACCTGATGCTGTCCTTATATTTTTTTCTCAGTGACCTTTTGAGGAAAGGTTAGTTTCACAACACTGCATCACATTAACTGTGCTGAGGAAGGAAACGCACAGCCTCTGCAGCAAAGAGGACGACTTTCTTGGCATTTTCCTTCAAGATGTGCAGGTGGGAATAGCCAGAAAGGGGAAATTATACCCTAGGTTTCTGACCAGCCAGGGGATGACACAGGGAATATAGGGAACATGACCTGACCTGGCAGCATGGGGGCCAGGAGGGGCAGAGTGGTATAAGGCAGGGTCTGGGGACACTGGACCAGCCTAGGAGCATGAACGGAAAGTGGGAGAAATAGTATTCCACTCTAGGAAATGAAAGATTAGACGAAGGTCAGATCTGCCCAGAGCTGGATTCTGGGTTTAACTTCATTTAATGGCACAGTTATCATATTTAGAGAGGCTCAATTATGTTCATCAAGGTTCTGACTGTATGGTATCCTATTTGAAAGTACCATAAAAAGAGCAAGCAGTCCTTTAGCTCCCTGCACTTCTGCCTCATGGGCAGGGAACTGCATAAGTGCAATGTACCCTCCCTTCTGAGCTCTGCACCCTTGCCTGTCACCAGAAGTGCAAAGGGGCTGGGAGAGAAGGTGCTTAGCTATGCTTAGCCTTTTGCAAAGAGCCACCTTCTTCTGTCCTCCTTCCTATTGGGAAGTTTGGAATAGAGAAGAGTGAAGTATGTTCTCTTTGGAATGTTGAAGTGAAGAGCCCAGAAAATCCCTCAGCGTGGAAATAAGGAAGAAATTCTCTTCTAATGACCAAATTCTGCCATGAGGCAAAAGAAAGGAAGGAATATTGTAAAGAAATGGAAGAGGGACATCAGAAAGGGTCCCAGCCCCTCACGGCAAGGTCTCCAGAGTTTGTGAGAAAACACCAGTATGTATTTTTAAGCTGTGTACACCTTATTTCACTGTTTAAAAGGAAAATAGCAGGCCTAAGCCACAGGGGGCCCAGATGGAGGGAGGGGCCTTGGGGCATACACACACTCAATACTGTGACCTTCTCCAGTGTAAACTACCAGGAGATGAATACTTTATGATTGCTGCTGGTGCTGAGATGGCTTCATAAATGAATGAATTAGGTTTGGCCACAGTAAATACAAACTGCGTAAGAGTGCGAGGCCAGCAGAGGAGAAGCTTCATAGCTTTGTAAGAAGGGAACTGCTTATCATTAGTAGCTGGTGCAGCCGATATTAATTTTTGTGCAGTAGGTTAACTCTAAAGAGAGAAAAAGATTACCTGCTCTTTAATGCTGGCGCTTTTGTCTGCCCTATGCTGCTTCCGTTTGCCGTAGTGGTCAGGCAACCCTGGCTTGTTCAGGTTGACCATGAGTCCAATTATTTCCCAGCTCCCCTTCACACATAGGTCAATGAAACACCAATGGTAATTACTAATTGGAACTTCTGGGATGCGTTCTTAGAAGGGGTACAGATTAGCTGGCTCCTGCTAATTCTGCATGTTCACTCTCCTGCCTTCCAGGAACTGGAGCAGGACAGTCAGAGGCTCCTTTGTAGCCCTGGGGGAAAAATTAACCCCTTATAGTCTTTGTGAATTTGTTTCTTGAAGCCTAGAACTATTCTGAGACCATGGTGATTTTGTATGTCAAGGTGTGCATGGAGAGAATATAAAGAAATATTGAATACTGCATCTTCTCTGTGGCCTTACCTGAGGGTGCATGGGTAGAAGTATGTAGACCCTGAGGCTCTCACATTGGGATGAGGTCTCTCCCGGCATCAAAGTTGCAGCAACCCCCCTCACAGCTAGAGTGATGTGACTTATAAAATACGATGCCACATCAAAGCTTTGGCTAGAATCCCTACTCAGCCTCTGAGGACAAAATGCCAGGTAGATACTCACACTCTTCCGAGTACGTTCTTATGTGTTTTCACAATCAGAGTGGTAGACGGAATGCGATTCAGAAGACAGAAAGGCTATGTAGCTGCCCAGACAAATTGCTGTACCATGGATGTCTAGAAAGGAGACCAGGACAAGGCTTGAGGATAGCAGACTATTGAAGACATCACTGCACCTGCTTGCTTTGCTCATTCTGGGGAGGTGTTTCTGGTGTCTGATCTTCACACCAGAGGAATTGACTCCTGTTGAATTTGACAAGTCTGGCCTTACTTGAAAGAGAACAAAGGAAACTTCCACATTCCAGGAAGAATGTTTTACACATGACTCAAAGGTCTCCCTTTCTTAACTTGATGTCTTATCCCCACCCCATCCCCCATCAAGTTGTTTATGCTCTATGTGTTTTGCTTTTCGTCATTATAGCTTAGGTCTTCCTCAGTGGGCATGTTACAGGCAATTAATTCTTGCTTTCAATAACAGAGCATTCCCCTGGAGCACCAAAGAAAACATCAGCAACCCAGCAGTTAAGGGTAGAATATGACAGCAAAGATAGTAAAGGAAGCTAAAACCCTTTGGAGCTTCCTGACCTGTCGGCATGCTCTGTGCGTATAAACTCAATCCTAGTGATGGCGGGAAGGCAAATATACTAACAAATCTTTCTCCAAATGTGGCAGCAAGGTGACTTTTTTCAAAGGAAGCACATTGGAGATAAAAATCAAGCGACCTTTTAATATCCTGCCCCCAGCTGAGTTATTATGATTTGCTTTGTACCAGATAGCACCAGAAACTGCATCCCTTGGCAACCTCCCTAATGTAGCTCCCAGACGTCTCATTTGTGGATCTGATGGGGACCCTCTAGAAAGGGCAGCTGCCATCTGAACAGCCCTATTCTGCGAGACCTCCCCTCACACACAACACACACAAAAAGGAATTAAAATTGATTTTCAGGGTATTGGCAGCCACCAGAGACTGTGGTCCCTCCAGCAGCATTTCCCAAAGATGACATTACTTATCAGAGCTGGTCAGCATCAGCAATTGCTCAGATAAATAATTTATATGGGGAACTAATAAAATAATGGAGTATTTTGGGGATGATAATAAGCCAGTGAGACTGAGGCCTCCTGGGAAACAGGACAGAGGCATGCAAACTCCAGATGAGTTGGGATGTGTACCTGGCTTTTGTTCCCGTGAACCCCTCACCAACAAGGCCTTCCTGCCTGCGCCTTATATAAATCTTGTAGAAATCCTCCTGTATCCTAATAGCCAGCTCATTCACACCTCTAAATATGATCGATCTCTCTCCTTCAAATCTCTGAAGTAATCTGTGTGCTATGATAGTAATTTCTCTACTGCCTTATAGACACATGAAATTCATTAGTGTTTGTGTACTTTTGGCATTTTCTAATGTGATAGTCTATTTCAGGATGGCCTTGAACTCATGATCCTCTTGACTCTGCCTCCTGAGTGTTGCATCACAGAAACCATGCCTCCATACTTGCCTTTATTTATTTTTGATGATCCTAGGCCCTTAAAAAAATCCCTCTTTTTGAAATCTGTCTTCTCCCCCTCTCCCTTCTCCTTTCTTCTTTCCCTCTCTCTTTTCCCATCTCCTCCCTTCTTTTCCCCACTTAGAGATAGCATCTCACTTTATGTAGGTCCTACTAGTCTGGTACTCAGTATGTACTTAGTTCAGTCTGGTCTTGAACTCACTACTCTCTTGCTTCATCTTTCCAATTGCCGAGATCATGGGCATATGCTCCTATATTAGTTTAGATTATAAGAAAACTTGAAGCTGGGACATACTGAATTCTTGAGTTCTAGGTACATGTGTTGTGCCGACATTTCCTGGGACAATACTCTAAAAGAATCATTTCTTCTATCATGTGATTGTAGCAGGGCGTTGGGGAAATAGATGCATTGCATTGTATTCTCAAAGCAAGTTTAAGGACAAGAATTACTCATATTAAGAAATATGAATAGTCTATCTAGGTCCAAAAATTACAGTAAAAATCAGAGTAAACAGAAGGGAATTAGTCAGGAACTGGGGAGACTTAATAGCGTTTAATTGTTGTAGAAATTGTCCTTTCTATGAGGTCCTTTTGTTACAACTTGCCTTGGGTCAGTAGGGTGGCATTAAAGAGACAGGGCTCTCAAGGCAGGAGGGCAGGAATGGTACAGAACACAGCTGGCCTCAGCACACAGCAGGCCTGGCTTTTCTGTTTGATAACTTCCTTGGCAGCCTGTCTGAATCCTAGCCTCTTACCCAGGAGTCTTCTTTGCCTAGCAGGAACCTTTCACAGAATCTTCAATTCTCATACACTTCGCTCTGTGGAGCCCTGAGCTGCTTCCCTCCTGGGAAAGTTTCCCTTCTTCTTCGCCTCTCCAGGAAATCCCAAGGCTTTTGATGAAAGCAGGTTCTCTGATGCCCCAGGTCCTCTTCACGTCCACCCCAACCCTTTAAACCTACACAAGAGCTATGTGGCCCTCAATATAGTGGGACATTGTTTCCTTTTGGGTATTAGCAGCTCTTACAATTCCATTTATATTGGTATCTAGCTTCAGAATAACAACAGCATCCAAAATGCACAGTGAATTAAGAGAAATATAGCATATTCCTGCATAGAATCTCAAATCTCAAATCTGAGATAGTCTTTGTCAATAAAGGGAGCATAATATTAGAGAATTTTCTAGTTCCTCCCTCTTTTAAGAGACCATGAAGCCTGGGGTTATAGCTCACATGTATGAGGCCCTATGTTCAATTCTCAGTGGTACAGAAAGAGAAAGGAGGAGGGGTGGAATAGAGCATGTGGTCATGTGGTCTAAATGAACTTAAAAGAATCTTTCCTAACAGAAAATAGAAGCAACAAGCTCAAGATTCTTTCTCTTCCTGCACCCCTCCTCCCTCATTATCCTCCCCTTCCTCCTGACCTTTTTCCTCTTCTCCTTCACTGACATCAGTCCTTCAGTCATTTACAAGATTTAAAGGTACACCAGTCATAAAACTGGCACCACAGGAAAAACAATGGAGGCAGGGTAGGAATAACCATTTCAGTGATGTAAGATGGTTGGTGTTTTCTAAATAGCCAGAAAATCTTTCTAAAAAATAAATACATCCTCAATGATGAGTGGGAAGATGTTTTCACCAAGTATGACCTGGCTTAGGTTTGTGGCTCCTTTTCCAGAGGAATGAGAGTCTCATTCTCTGGTTTGGTTGAGTCCCCAAAGTCTGAGCTCTTGGTCACAGGCATTCCTTGAAGTTCCTTTGAAATTGTCAGAGGAGTCTTTCATATTTCAATATGTTGGGTTTTGTTGGTCCACCATATATTATTCAGCAGCCTTCATACACTAGGCATTCCCTCATACAGAATATGTCATAAGGAGCAGATAGAGTTCTCTACCATTGCTGAACCCACAATCCGACTAGTGAGAAAATCTTGAGTAAAGTCAATAAAGCCTGACTCTCACCTCTCTGAAGAGCAATGAAAATGGAAGGTGAAATAAGAGTTGCAGTAGGCATCTGGGAAAGGGACCTGGAGCAGGTTTGGCACTGTGGCTGATTTGGAAGCTGGCTTTTAGACTGAAGGAGAGAGTCTAGGAATGTGTAGTTGCACCAAGGCTAACAGGTGCATGGGGTTTATAAGCAACACTATGCAGCCCTCCCTCTCCTGCCCATTGGCAGACACAAGTGTTATATATGGTTGGGGACTGCTGTCTTCTGGTGCAGCAAGGAGATTTTATGACAGAGCAAAGGAGATTTTAGAGAATGTATTATCATCCGTAATGGTTTGGGCTTTCAAAAAATTTTAGGAGCACTGGGGAGCCTTGGCCAGCAAGAATTCCTCCAATCGTCTTGACACGCGATGTCAGGAAAAGAGCCAAAGGAAGATGGTGGAACAGTGTGACAAGGGGTTTCCATTGTTCAGACACACATTGCACTCACTGAACACAGGTATGCTCTCCTTCTGAGTGTGATTCTACAAAAGAGGTAAGAAGATCAATGTCTACAGGAGAAGCAGCAGACCTAGAGAGGGCCAGTCAAACTCAAGGGTATGACTTGAGGGCTCCTACAGACTCCCAAGGGTTACCTAATGTACAAGTTTTTCAAAAAAAAACCAAAACAACTGGATTTTCACAAAAAAATTAATTCATTTTCAAATATTTCCTTCCATTGACAAATGTACTTCGAGGACTGGGCAAAACCCTTTGTGGGATGTGAGCCACAATACCAGCCCAGGTCTGCAAGTGGAATGGACAAAGGGACAGGACTTGCCTTTGCTACCGTGGTCTCTCGTGCCCTAGAGCACCTGGGACCATTATCTCCAATATGTATGGGTGCCCAAGCACCTGTCCTCTAACCAGTTGGGCCCTGCCTACCCAGCCACACTTCCATTGTCTGAATTCCTATAAGATATCAGTTTAATAAAAGAGTCCACAGAACTACTCCCCCCTTTCTGAGCCATTCCAGTATTTGATTTCTTTCCAACTTAATCACACAC